>JAMQGT020001112.1:0-88444 GCA_024447675.2 Pterophyllum scalare | reverse complement strand
ATAGACATTGAAATGTGTGAGTTCACTATTGCCTCACACATTGAGTTTTAAAAGATGGAATGACTGCTGCTTTAATATATCTAATATATCTAAGAATCTCCTTATGCTTGCTCATGGGGGGTCATTTGACTGTTGGGTTTTCTCTGTATTATTGTAGGGTCTTTAGCGACAATACAAAGCGCCTTGAGGCGACTGTTGGTTGTGATTTGGTGCTATATACATAAAATGTAATTGAATTGAATTCAATATATTTTGACAGAAGGGAGAAGCTAGGTAGGTAGCTCAGGGGCATCCAGTATTCCCTGTTAGTTATAGTTAATCAGTTGATGTGCGAGCTCTGCTTAGTGGGAAAAAAATAGATCTATCTATCTATCTATCTATCTATCTATCTATCTATCTATCTATCTATCTATCTATAGATAGATAGATAGATATCTGAATACTTATAACCATGTGATATTTCAGTTTTTCTTTTTTAATAAATTTGCAAAAATTTCTACATTTTTGTTTTTTTTTCTGGCAAGATGGGGTGCTCAGTGTACATTAGTGACAAATAAAATGAACTTTTTTGATATTAGCAAATGGCTGCAATGAAACTAAGAGTGAAAAAAATTAAAGGGGTCTGAATACTTTCCGTACCCACTCTACCCTGTGTGTGTGTGTGTGTGTTTGTGTGTGTGTGTGTGTGTGTATATATATATATATATATATATATATATATATATATATATATATATATACACACTGCTCAAAAAAATAAAGGGAACACTTAAACAACACAATATAACTCCAAGTAAATCAAACTTCTGTGAAATCAAACTGTCCACTTAGGAAGCAACACTGATTGACAATCAATTTCACATGCTGTTGTGCAAATGGAATAGACAACAGGTGGAAATTATTGGCAATTAGCAAGACACACTCAATAAAGGAGTGGTTCTGCAGGTGGGGACCACAGACCACTTCTCAGTACCTATGCTTTCTGGCTGATGTTTTGGTCACTTTTGAATGTTGGTGGTGCTTTCACACTCGTGGTAGCATGAGACGGACTCTACAACCCACACAAGTGGCTCAGGTAGTGCAGCTCATCCAGGATGGCACATCAATGCGAGCTGTGGCAAGAAGGTTTGCTGTGTCTGTCAGCGTAGTGTCCAGAGGCTGGAGGCGCTACCAGGAGACAGGCCAGTACACCAGGAGACGTGGAGGGGGAGGAGGCAACAACCCAGCAGCAGGACCGCTACCTCCGCCTTTGTGCAAGGAGGAACAGGAGGAGCACTGCCAGAGCCCTGAAAATGACCTCCAGCAGGCCACAAATGTGCACAAACGGTTAGAAACCGACTCCATGAGGATGGTATGAGGGCCCGACGTCCACAGATGGGGGTTGTGCTCACAGCCCAACACCGTGCAGGATGCTTGGCATTTGCCAGAGAACACCAGGATTGGCAAATTTGCCACTGGCGCCTGTGCTCTTCACAGATGAAAGCAGGTTCACACTGAGCACATGTGACAGACGTGACAGAGTCTGGAGATGCTGTGGAGAGCGATTTGCTGCCTGCAACATCCTTCACCATGACCGGTTTGGCAGTGGGTCAGTAATGGTGTGGGGTGGCATTTCTTTGAAGGAACGCCACCCCATGTGCTCGCCAGAGGTAGCATGACTGCCATTAGGTACCAAGATGAGATCCTCAGACCCCTTGTGAGACCATATGCTGGTGCGGTTGGCCCTGGGTTCCTCCTAATGCAGGACAATGCTAGACCTCATGTGGCTGGAGTGTGTCAGCAGTTCCTGCAAGATGAAGGCATTGGAGCTATGGACTGGCCCGCCCGTCCCCAGACCTGAATCCGATTGAGCACATCTGGGACATCATGTCTCGCTCCATCCACCAACGTCACGTTGCACCACAGACTGTCCAGGAGTTGGCAGATGCTTTAGTCCAGGTCTGGGAGGAGATCCCTCAGGAGACCATCCGCCACCTCATCAGGAGCATGCCCAGGCGTTGTAGGGAGGTCATACAGGCACGTGGAGGCCACACACAATACTGAGCCTCATTTTGACTTGTTTTAAGGACATTACATCAAAGTTGGATCAGCCTGTAGTGTGTTTTTCCACTTTTAATTTTGTGTGTGACTCCAAATCCAGGCCTCCATTGGTTAATAAATTTGATTTCCATTGATGATTTTTGTGTGATTTTGTTGTCAGCACATTCAACTTTGTACAGAACAAAGTATTCAATGAGAATATTTCATTCATTCAGATCTAGGATGTGTTATTTGAGTGTCCCCTTTATTTTTTTGAGCAGTATATATATATATATATATATATATATATATATATATATATATATATCTGCAGCTGCTGCCACTACTGGCGCCACCAGTACAATCAATCAATCAATCAAACCAAAACAAAGGAAATAACACAACAGGGGGTAGTTAGGTTAAAAAAAATTGCTCATGTTGAACACCGTACCAGAGTCCAAAAAAACCACCTTAAGCAAAGCATATTTGCACACTTAAAGCCAGGATAGCAATATGGTACGGTAGGGAGGGCGGGGGGATGTAGATGGAGACGAGAGGGTCAGGGCATTGTGGAGCCAGATGCCAGCTCCTAGCCAAAACAGTTCGCTGATAGTGATGGATGTCCTTCAGCAGCCGTGGTACACCAGATCAAGCCCACACAAATCACAGAGAGGGCTGAGGAGAAGAAGAGCATCTGTCACACAGTGTTCTAGAGATATATGATTACCAGCCCCAAGGCTGGCTAGGGAGCTGAATTCTTGATAATGCAGATGTTGTTTTGGAACAGGCTGCATGTTTTTCCAACAGCCTTCAGTTTCAGTGGGCAACCCATTCAGTAAAAATTCCAATATTCCAAATTCATTAGTTACCGTCGTCGCTGTGTAGGAACCAAACTTTATCTCCAGATCTAATCCCTTTCAATTGCAAGCATGTTTCTCAGCTGGACTACGCGTCCAGCTTGCAGCTCAGGTCCAACAGGCTTTGAGTCTGAGTCTGTACGGCTCTATACAGGCCATCCATCTGATTATGCAGCCTCGGCAAATGTCGAGGTGCTGCCCGGATTTTCTTAATTTCCCGGTAAATCAGGTATCCTCCAAGCCCAAACAGAAGAGATCCCGTTACCAAGTAGCCAAATATGTAGACGTCTTCCACTTCCTCAACCGCCAGAGCTGAGAGGCACACAGGTCTCTACGAGCTCCAAGAGTCAAAGACATATCCAACAGGGTCTGTTCCACTCGGACACACGGGCTCCTCTTTCCCCGATCTCATAGTGGAGAAAATTCGATCAGTGATGTTGAGGGCCCAGTTTGACAGATCCATGTTGCTTCTTAATCTTATTCTGTCAATGTGTAGGAGAGGCACTTACAGCAAGCAGCAAGCAGGAGAGATGGGGGAGGGCAGGAAGGCAGGAGAGGGATGGAATGCGACCGTCCCCGTTAGAGAGCAGGAGAGGTACTGGGGTTAGGCTAATTGGTCACTCTAAATGGCTGAGACGTTGTGTCTCGTCCTCTTTCTGACCTACAACAGAACGGGCTGCTTACATACATGAGGTACTGCATTTTGGTCCCATGAACCCATGAAGATCTGAAGGAGATGAGCTTTTACAAGTTTTACTGTGGCTGGAGGCATTCTGATAAGATTGACCTGTGCAGTAACTGTTATGGGTTTTTCAGTAATTCCATCCCCCGGACTAATTATGAAATGCACGAGTGCATCTGAGAAAGACTAACTGAGAAAATGACCTAACTAGGTTGGGAAAGATCTTGAGTCTAGTCTAGTCTAGATCCTTGTTTTTTCAGTCATTCTCCTGATTGATTGTTATGCTTTAAGAGTCAAGCTGCAAGCTGGGGGTAGTATCCCTGTTTATCAGTCAGATCAGGGTTTCAAAACTTCAAGATGAAGACATCCAAAATGCTAAACTTGTGAATGAAATAAATTAAATTGAATTGAAAACTGACTTTGAGGTGGGCATGCCAAAAACCATTCTAAAGAAGTTGGCTTGAAAGTGTTTCTTCAGTTGTCTGAACCACCCCAGTTGGCTTCTTTCAGTGCAAAAGAGGAGCATGTCTATGTCTAAGGCAGAGCCCAACCTCCCCACAGAGGAATCTCATTTTGGCTGCTTGTAGAGCTCATGACCATAAGTGAGGGGCTGGAACACAGTAGAATACATTGAAAGCTTGCCTTCTGGCTCAGCTCTCCTGCTCCAAGTAAACTCCTTCACTTGGGGCAACAACTCTTCCCCAACCCAGATACAGCAATCTACCAAGAACCATTTCCTTGAACTTGAAGGTGCTGATTCTCACATCTCAGTGGAGGATCAAAGATGTAAATTTGACAAATTTTTATTAGTAGAAATTTTACCTTTGTTCCAGGTTTGGCTGCTGTGATCTTGATTGTTTTGGAGCTCTATGCAGGAAGAAGCAGTGAGATCAAATTTAGAGATACTCCTGTGCATCATTTTTTTTTAAAAACAAACAAACAAATGTTTAATTTCTAGTAGCAGCCATACATGATGAAGCCATCACAGAAGCACCCAGAGCTTTATTCCACAGCCCTCCATACTACTTTGTCTTTTTTTAACCTTCGGCCTGGTCTTTCTGTTTTTGAGGCTTCACAAGGGGTTGTGCTGAACCCTGATCCTGTGAGGTTCTGGTGCTGAGATCTTCTCCTGATCTTTGACAAAGAAACATGCACACCTAGATTCTGCGGAGCATTTTTGATTTGCTCTGCTGTCAAAAAAGGGGTTTAATTGATTATGTGCTGAACACATTTTTTTCCCTGAATCCACCTGCTGCTACTTATATTGACAACTGGAAACTTTTGATCATACCTGAGACCTGTGTCTTTTTTTTTTTTTTTTAAATGCTGTAAACACTGAAACAATGCACAGCTCTCAAAGATACATTCAGTTTGCAGGTATCTTTTAATCAATTAGCACTGTATTAAAAAGGCTTTATATTGCACATGCATTGTTGAATGGTGACGGAAACTTAATGATTCTTAATGGAGCTGTTTGGGTATCCTGTGTTTGTTTGTTTGTTTGTTTTTTAATAGGGTGCTGAAGCACAAAACCTGCAGAACACCAAATGCATAAATGTGCATTTCATACAAACATATGCTTACCATTTGAATAGTAGCCTAAATATGACCTATGTTGTATGTCGGTCTAGTTTTTTGGCAGTAACTTTAGGCTCTCTGCGTTTTCTATAATTCAGTCATTCTGAAGCTTTAGCAACTACTAGAGGGCGATGGAGCTGCTCAGTCTGCTGTTTATGTTTGCTGCTCATTATTGCAGCTTCCTGTGCTCTTTCCTGCAGAGCATTTTATTCACTAAAATGCAGATCACTATCTGGGTTAGGCTTGAGAAAAGCACTTAACTTTAATGGTGTCTTTTTCTAATAGAGGGGAAAATTTAGATAGTTGACAGCACATCAGTCCTGCCATTACTTCTGAAATCCTCCTAAAAAAATGGAGGCTTTTATCTGATGGGTCTTTTTTTTTCCTGATTCCCCCGCTAACCCTGTATCAAACTGCTATGAAATGTGGGTAATATAAGTAAATTTGCAGACATGTAGACTTGCAGAAAGTGTGCATAAAGAGGTTAAATTGTCTGCCAGAGAGCCCTCGTGTATTTTATGATTTGACAGTGTGGCAGCCCCTATAGGCCCCCACAGAATTAATGGAGGGAAAGTGGCCGTGGACTCCCATGCATGTGAGGTAACTGAGGTAGGATGAGCCAAGGATTGGACCATAAAAGGAAAGAAGAAGAATGCAGCATCTAGTACTGACATGAGGCAAACTATCCAGTACCTTAGTTTGTGATGCTTTTAAACTGAATACTGTCAGCGAGCTTTAGGGAGAGACTGCTGTTATTATGCACACAAACGTGTACTGTTTTTAAAGTATCATTCATTCTTAATTTTAGATCTGCTGCTTAGAAACGTGTCTCAGGAAAGGTTATATATTCTGATAAACCAAAGCAGCTGTTTTATTAAATGTTCTTTATCTTACAAAATTTCTGTTTGAACTGTCAGTGCCCTAAAACAGAAGCAGATGTTGTATTCATGTGATTGAAGCTTCTTTGCTGCAGACTGGGACAATTGTCCCCATATGTCAGTGTCACCTTGAATATTGTTGGTTTGCAGGGATGTGTTGGTCTAAAATGATAGAATGTGGGGACAGAAAGTAGGTGGTTGAAAGGGCTTTCTTATATATATATATATATATATATATATATATATATATATATATATATATATATATATATATATATATATATATATGTATCCTCCAAGCTCTGATCCTCTACCAGAGGCCTGGGAGCTTGAAGGTCCTACACAGTATCTTAGCTGTTCCCAGTATTGCGCTCTTCTGGACAGAAAGCTCTCGGATGTCGTTCCAGGAATCTGCTGGAGCCACTCTCCCAGTTTTGGGGGTCACTGCTCCGAGTGTTCCGATTACCACGGGGACCCCCGTTACCTTCATCTTCCACATCCTTTCCAGCTCCTCTCTGAGTCCTTGGTATTCATCGAGCTTTTCGTGTTCCTTCTTCTTGATGTTGCCGTCACTTGGTATCCTTCCTTTGTTTGTCCACCACTATGATGTCCGATTGGTTAGCCATCACCAGTTTGTCTGTATCTGGAAGTCCTACAGGCTCTTAGCGCTGTTATTTTCAACCACCCTTGGGGGCGTATCCCATTTTGACCTCGGGACTTCCTGGTCATATGCAAAGTGTGAACATAATGAGCGTCTGAGCTTCTGTAATGAAACCATGACCCTCTGTGCTTCCTGAATGTCACAGCAGGCCTTCAAACTTTACAAATTCAATCATGTTGACTGTAAAGTGTTTGATATCCTCTGATATATTCACTAAGTACAGCACTTTAAAAGTACAGATTTATAAGATAAAACCTTCTTTAGAAAAAGACACGTATTTGAAATGAAATTCTTCATGGTTCATCAATTTAATGCTTTGGTAGGAGAAAATAAAATCTAATACTACTAATAAAAAGCTTTATTACTTCAATTTAGATTCAGAAAATCACTAATACGTTTTCACAAATTGCAGCTTTGATCAGACTGCTGAACAAAATGATTCAACATAACATAAAAACAGCATCATGATGAGCATTTTTAAACATTTTACTCAAATTCCTTTCAACAAAACTTCATTATAAAGCAGTTTAGCTAAAATCAGCAAACTGCTTGTTTACTGATCGCTCTTCTTTACTGATGCATTTGACTTTGTTGAACAATCGTGCACAGGTCTCAGCAATTTAGTTAATCCTAATCAATAAAACTGAATAAAAACTTGCAGACTGTATAGAAAGAGATGGCTGTAGCCTCCATGACATCTACCATTGGTTTTTGCATTGTATTGAATAAAATACTAACTATACTGTCTGTTAGCATGAATATAAAACACTTGTTAAACTTACAGTTAAAGCTGTTTTGCAGTAGAAATAAATGTGTTATCTGTGGTTAGAAAAAAAAGAGCTCTCATCTACAAAGATGAGGTTTGTTAGGTCATCTTGTGTCACCATGCTCTATTGTCATGTCAACTCATAACATTTTTCTGTTTGGTAGCTCCTGGAGTCCGGTGCTGACAGCAGTCTGCAGAGAAGGAAAAGACAGAGCAATCGACTTCCTGCAGCCCTACATCGCTGCCAAGCTGGATACTCTGCCCCGAGACCTTCACTCTGGGTGATGAAAAGAAATACAATGGCTTCTACAACAAGCCGCTCCCTGGACAGCAGCAGTACCGCTGCTTCGTTTTGGCTGACCTGACGGCCCACGAGTCTGTGAGTGGTCTCTGTATTTATGAGCATGTACAGCAGCCTTGATACTTTTGCAAGCTTCAGGGGTTGAGCTCAGAGTCTAGGACCTCGGTACATACACTGCATGTTTTGAAAAGAGCACCACCCCACCTCAAAACAGAGCACAGACTTACAGTACCTTCTGAAGAAGATGCCTATATTTTTGTCTTTGGCAATATAGCACAAGGGAGATAATAATGGTAAATAATGGTAAATTTGTAATACTGTGGCTCGCCTTATTGCGTAAGTATTTGTATGAGTTTCCATTTCAGAGTTCCAAATTTTTGGGTGTATTTAAATGCATCCTGCAAACATGGTTTACTAAGGTTTGTGGAATCCAATATACACTGAACTTAACACTGGGAAACAAAAGTGTCTCTTATTTTGCCCCCCGTGGCTGTGATTGCTGCCGCTATGAGTGTTCATTTATTAGGAATTAGAAGAGGGGAGGTGATCAGAACGAGTGCATAATTGGCACAGTTTGATGACTGTGAAGATCGGCTGTGTCCTGTAACTGAATCCTCACCGTTCGTTTAGAGCCAAGACCTACATATTTCTGCTTCTCGGTAACGCTGGTGTTTGGATGAAACCGAGCAGAACTCAAATGAACATTTTTAGCTTCACCCTGCTATCAGATCGATTACAAACCGAATGATGTAATATTGTATGTAAGACTGGCTTAGAAAAAATACTTTCAGTCTCACAAAGCATGCAGAAAAAACGTAAAGTGCAATACGTGCATTTATACGTGAAAAAGTAGTATTAACTTTGTAAAACAAAAGGATTGATCGGGATCTGACGGGATCTTTTTCTATACATCACAAAGCTCAGTTATAACAAACAAATTCATACCGTGGAATCATTTATCGAGTCATTAGATCTGAACTGCCATGCTGTTTCCATAGAGAAACACTTGCATAAAATCTGTATTTGCATTTTAATTAGTAAATTACTCACACCCTCATCAGTTCTACTTGTGTATTTACAGTGCTCTTGGTAGAATGCTGGTCATTATTAAAATGAACTGTTTGTGTGTATAAATTAGCATACTGTTAGCAGCACTTTCCACTCCCATCGACTGCACCACGCTAGTTTGCCCCGCTTAGTAAATCTGCCCCTTGATGTTAAATCTCCATATTGGACTAAAGAGTGTAGCTAATTGAACAGACCTGTGCTTTTTAGAACCGTGGGATTCCTTTTAAAGACAAACAGATTAATTGTCCGGAAAGTGAATAAGCTCATGTAACCACCCACAAATTGAACATGAAACATTATTTATTTACTTACTTTTATGTTTCTACAGTTGCAAGTACAGTATGCAACATGATCACACACCCACATTATAGCCTAGGCCAGCCTCAGATTGGTTTGCAGAATTCACCAACAAATACATGCATCAAAAACAATCTGAACATTAGAATACAAGAGACAAACTATCACAAAGATGCACCATTAAACAGGAAGCAGACGGATCATTCATCCTATGATTCTTTGGATTTTACTCCTTAACTTCACTTGAGAACCGAGACCTGGTAGAAAAACCTAAATTTCCCTAAATTAATTTTTGCATGTTATGCCACCTGTACCTGCTACCTGGAAATAGAAACAGTAACAGGGACCGTTGTTTGATATAAAGCAATAGCCTTGCAGTGAACACAGCCTGTGGGAAACTTGTTATTGTGGACCTTGGAGCTGCTTTCTGTGGCTCGTTCCTGTGGTGGTGTTGTACTGGATTGCACTACACACGAAGGTATTCTTGTTATTTTTCCCACATTTTTGTGTTTTAGTACACATGATCAATAGTCAGAAGAAACATGGAAGAATACAAATGGACTCCCTAGAGTTTGACCATCTTGCCAAGCAAGTGCCCGTTATGTTTTATGTCATGTAATCCTTCTGCACTAATGTACCATTTGAACACACACAATACAGCTGCTGCTGCCGTGTGAAGGAGAAGCAAAGTCAACTATTAGAGTGGATTAAGCTGTAACTTACAGCCTGCCTTGTATGCAGCACTGCTGTGTCAAGAAAGGTTCACTGAGACCAAGGCTGCGCTTGACACCTCTTGCTCTTTAATAAATCATAAATCTGCAGTGGGGGCAAGGGAACGGCAGAGGCAACGTGGATGGGTTTTTAATATGCGGCTCTATTGCTGTTTTGTCTGCATTTGTGGCCTTTAAAGTCGTCAGATGAATAGTTCTAATAAAACTGTGGAAAAACTCCATTTATGGGTCACATTGTGGTGCATGCAGCTGTAGTGCATGTTCCATACTACTTTGTATTGCTGAATAAAGAGCAGAGTTGACTGTGAATGGGATTGTTTTTCCTCCCTGATGTTTTCTATCTCTGGAATAAAAGAGTAGCCCTTCAAGCAGTGCTGCACACATGCCAAGTATGTTGCAGTGATGCGAATCACGTCCTTGACTCGTGCATGCATCTGCAGGTATATCTCTCTAAGCAGTTAGGCCATGATCCCCACTGTCACTCACATACACCTTGCTTCCACGAGCATTAAAACTTAAAATTTAAACAGACGGCCTCTCTAATTTTAAGAGCTTTCGTTCCCCGGAGCAGTTGCTTGCCCTCGTGGCATCTTCATTTAAATGTGTTAAGATCTATGGAGAGGGAGGGAGGTTGGTCCAGAATAGAAGACAAGGCTTCTGGCTTTAAACAGTCTTATAAACTATTCACACAAACATGGTGAAACACCAGATCAGCAGTGATTCACTTAGGATGAGGTGTAGGGGGAGATTAAGGTTAACATCCACATCTTTTTGTGGAAAGGCTTGTGAAAGAACAAAATGCACGTACTGGGTGCGATCAAAAGCTTCTGAGAAATCAAAAGCCTTACCTGATTTAAATTTGACTAGACTCACATTCAAGGTTATCTTGTTACAGTTAACTTTTACTTGCTGTGCAAGTTTAAGATCTGTGGTGAAGTCACAAAGCGCACAATGCAAGCGGTTACAAAGGGGACTTCTGGGGCTCTAAAAGCAGCAGCTGTCTTCATGGATGTCTGAATATGTCCAAGTAGATGATCTTTAGCAGGAGAAAAGACAGGTGTGCTTTTTTGATTTTCAGGTGCTGCTCTCAAAACTATTTTAATCATTCCTCATATGGAACTCAAATTGAAATAAACCAACTTCCAGTTTCTGAAAATGTGCTTGTACAAAGCCTAGCATGAACCTCAAGGGTTTTGTTGGAGACCTGCTGGATGTTCAGAGAATAACCTGCACTGAGAGTCTCTTTGCATGGGTTAACCCACATCAGGCTTTCACGACCCTCCTCTCACCTCCTGCTGATGAGACACTGCATGAACCTCTCATCCAATGTTAATGAAATGGAACTAGTTCAGTGATACCAAACATTACTGGCCCCTCTAATCTGCTTAGTGTTTTTGGTTTGTTTATTTGTTTGTTTTAAGGTCAGGGGTTAGGATAGTTTTTGTTGTAAGTTAGGATGTAGAGTTAGGATTAGCGTTATCCATGCTCTTTACCTCAGCTCTCCTCTTGCCCCACCCAATGGAGGTAGACAGCAGGCCCACGCTAAATTTGTGCTGTTGGTTATGCTCAGAGGAGAGTTCCTGGATTTTTCTTAAATGTTCCAAGGTCTTGGCCCTGCTATGTAAAGTGCCCAGTGTGACATATGTTATGATTTGGAGCTCTAAGAATAAAACTGAAATGAAATGAGCATTTAAATGTCATTTAAATATCACTGGCTGAAAGAAACACGAGCGAGAAAAAGGGACAGTTGCAGAAATGAAAGTAAGTTTTTTTTCAGGTTATTAATGGATGGAATTCAGCATGCATGTTTTATCTGTATTGAACTTCATTACAGACTGAAGTCTGAGTAAGGAGCAGCCTGAAAGCTTATCAGAGAGCAGTTTGTTTTGTCCAAATGTTGCCCAAATCTGCAGTTTTCTTTAGGACGCATTTGTTCTTGAATGACAGTTTTGATAAAGGGTTCATCTTAAAGGGACCAAATGTCAGGTGTGATGTGAGATTTCAAGCCAGGCTTATGATGTCTGGACTACAAATGGCTCGATTTTTGTTGGTGCTGTAACTAAGCTGTAAGTGCCATAAATATCTCAGATTAGGCCCAAATGTGTCTGCTATCAAAATGTCTCCTTAATGGGTTCTTGTTTTTCTTTTAAGAGTCTTGCTAAAAGCCAACATTTTAATAAAACTATGATTCCTGTTATCAGTTTAACCACTGTGCTTTCCACAAAAGAAAAAATTACAGCCTTCGTACTGGCCTCAGACAGCCTTCATTTCTTCAGGTGAAACTAACTTGGACTTTAAATGTTTTTTTAAAAAAGCAGTTTAATATTATCATGAATCCCCAGAAATTGGTGCAGATTAAATATGAATACAATTTCCCCCCCCCTGTTGTTAAAGTCTAAAATCAGCACCAGGGACAGCTCCCAGTCAGCACTCTGGATCATTTTGAGGACTGGCACTGGTGCTCGAGTCTTGCTATGTTCTGCTCAGTTTTGGGAGTGTAGACTTGGCCTGAGACTGAGCTTTAATCATGTCTGCATTAGTCCTTTAAAAACTCTGATGTAGAAAGCATACCGTTTAGCCTCATGGCATAATTACCTAAGTCATATTTTGGCCAAATTGAAATATCTGCCTCACTCTACTTTGCTAACACTGTAGATTCACCCTGCATTATTGCCTATTATTGCCTAAAATGAGTTAACCAAGAATGCTGTGATGCTAACAATATTGTGCAGAAACCGCTGGAGTGAATGTGATTAAGCTTGGTCCAGAGGTTACGTATAGCCAGAGGAAGAACTTTTTATATTTTAGTGCAGATTGTATCACTCGCTTTAAAATTCCAAAGCAGGACATTGGCCTTGGTAGAGGATTTCGTCTCTGTTTCAATGCTGGGCAAGTATTTTTAGCTCAAATACTAATCATCATTTTTAGAAGTCTGTACCCAGCACTTGTTAGCCAAATATACCACACAAATCAACGTTTCAAAGGATGCAGTGAGAAGTGGACCCAAATGCAGGATGCAGACTCTTCAGATGGAAGGAAGTTTTATTGACACTGCAGAGAGTTGGTAACATGAAGCATGAAATACTAACTGAGGAAACTCATCTCAAGAAACTAAGGAAACAAACAGGGAGGAGCATGAAGGTGAATAACACTCTGAGGGCTGATGGGCATGAGGAGAACAGGTATGGAATGAGGCACAGGTGAAGGTGATCAAGACGAGGCAGATGAAACAGGTAATGAACAGACCCCAATAACTGAAACATGAAGGACTTCCTAAATATGAGTGAAATGATTCAGGGGGTGGGGGGTAATGTAATACAGGCATTAAATTAACACAAGACAAGGAAGGAAACTAAACTTAGAATAAACCCAGAAGTAAATGAAACAAATACTAATCACAGAACCAAGACGGCTCAGGCAGAGGAACAGACACAGAAAGATGAGACAGGAAAAGACTGAGGAAACTAAAACGACTTCTTCTAATAAAAATCAAGACAAACCGAAATGCAGGATTGCAAAACTGAAATTTAACTATAGAATAAAACAAGTAGGAACAGGAATCAAAGACTCAGTTACAAAATCACTAGAAATAAGACTCAGTCTATTAAAATACTAAAGAAATCAAGTCAAGAATTCAAAACTTCAAACATTTCAAACACCCAAATTTAAATACATCCAGTAAAAACAACTCTGGGACCATGACAGATCTGGATCCACACCAGTACTTTTCTCGATTCTCCTCTCTCCTCAAGTTACATAAAATTCAGCTTTGTAGTTTTTGTGCAATCCTGCTGACAGACGAACACTGGAACTGCAGTTTCCTCACCTTCAGGCACAAAGATGAAATGCTGACCTTTTCATCTAAGTGGGTAAGACAGCAAATTAATTCAGCAGAGCCTCGGTGGCCTTGGTGGATGTTTTTAGTGCTGTTTGTTTGTATGTTCCTGACACTTGGTGGAGAGGTGGAGAATGGGCATCAGGCCAGCGGCTCTGACACAGGACTTGAAGTATGGTGGATCCTTGTGGATTTTTAAAATGTTCAGATTTTTTAGATAAAATGAAAAAGGCAGATAAAAACTAAAATGTAGATACATAATACACTCAATCACCCATGGATAGATTGTGCGTGTTTTACACAGTTTCTACTACAAGTGCTTTTCTGCAAACAGCACTGCTCATTTTAACTCGAGGGTTAATCGAACCCTCAACACCACCTTAATTTAAACCATTACTGGACTTATTTACTTCATCTCTAGGATTCTGCTCATGTAATGCAGATCCATACAGAGACTCTCTGTATGCATATGTATGCATCTATTTCTTATTTGTGTCATCCCTTAGTTCCTGCAACTTTATTAAAGAGACTTAGTAATTTATTGTTTTTTGTGTCTTTATATTCCGGCATTTAGATGTCATTCAAACATTATAAATAAAATTATTAAATGGAGCACTCCCACTTGGCTCTGCCTCCCCTCATTACAGCTTTTGAAATGAGGGAAGTGCGTTGCCTTGGACAATACTTGTTCCACTGTGTTAAGAACAGAGCTGCAGGGTCCAGATTCAATAAATGACACTCTGCTGAATGCGATTCAAGCCTGTATAAAAATAGAAACCTAATCACATTCATTGAAAACAGGGGAAGTAAGCTTAGCTTTTATTTCTGCTGCAAAGCTGCTGGTGGGGTGGAGGCGCAGAGAGAAGAGTGGGAAGGAAAAGAAGGATGAGGGGGCTGGAGAGTGAAGGAAAAGGGCGCTGTGGCTTTCTGTGGCCCCCACTGCTGGTAAACAAGCCGGGACGTGTGAAATTGGATAAAAGAAAAAGGCCATATAAACAGTGTGATCACTTAGAGCCGAGGGGTGGGGGTGGGTCGGCGAGGAGAGCACGGCGGCTTCCTGTGAATGCAGAGCCCTGTGGGAGCGACAGAGAGGTGAGGAGAAGAGTTAGAGGGAGCTTAATGGGAGGATAAGTCCAAGGAAGGAAAGAAATGCTGCAATCACTGGAGAGAGAGCCTCACAGATGCTGGGGTGTGTTTCTGATGTAGGAGGAGGAGAGCTGCTGAACTTTGAGGGAAAGGGGGGAGAGAGAACAACAGAGGGGAATAGGTAGTGGATGCATTCCAGTCTGTACACATAGATGAGCTGAGAGGAGACAACTCCAGCCGAGGTGGAAATATTCAGAGTTTTGGGAAATAACTGAGCTGTCAAAATGCATCATAGTCACACATTGTTTCCACCTTTTTTAACAGTCACTTCTTGTGGGAGGATTATGGACTGGAAACAATAGCAAAATGTTCATTTCCCACCCCCCCACTCACCCAGCTATTATAGACACTTTTCTTCTGTGCACCTCCTCTCTCCAGTTTGCAGATGTAGCAGCAGCACATTTTTCACCCCTGAAGGATTACTATCTACGAGGTACCACCGCTGAGATTGATCACTTCAAAACTTCCCCCTGAGATTATCTAAATATCCCTCAGAATATGCTTCTGCTGCATCTAAAAGCTGTGAAAACTGTCATTTTTCAACGAGGAAAAAAAAAGTTTTCTGAGCTGTAAGCAGTATTTTGCTAAAAGTGCCACAAAGTACTAAAGAAAGAAGAGAGCAGAAAGCGCTGAGGAGACAGATGAGCTGAGCACGTTATCAAGCGCCACACCTTTTAGCGGCTAACGCTTCACGGTTTCCTCTATAGACTCTGCAACACCGCTGGAAAAGTTGCCCAAACTCTTCTTAAAGAAATGTTTAGGTTTGTTTTGAGTTAGGAAACTTTAAACCAGGGATAGAACCCAGATAATTTAATAGGATCAAAAGACGAGATGCAAAAATACTAATCTCCTAATTGAAGGGGATGCCTTGTAACAAATTACACTACTATCTAGTTTCCATCTGCAGTCATGTTTCCAAGTGTGCACTTTCAAACTGCTAGCACTAGCGTTAGTAACTTCTCAGTCATTAGTGAGTCTGTGACAGGAATTACACCTGCAGCCATTTGTCTGTCACTTTTTAAGTGACATATTCTGTTGACGTGTTTTGACATTTTTGTCATTGCTTGGCTAAAAATAAATAAATAAATCAACTGCTAAGACTTGGCTTGCAATACTTCCAAAGCAGCCAAGATTCACAGTCTTGTGCTTGTGTGCTTCTACAGACATAAAGAGATTTGAAAAGGGCAACAGCACAGAGCATTTATGTAAACTCAAAAGAACCAAAGGAAGAAGCCCTTCCTCACTGTAGCTAATTGAAATAATAATAATAGTGTGAACATTGTTAATGTAGATTTTTAGCCTCCATGGCGAGTTTCCCCCTTTATAACTCATTTATAACTCATTCATCTGGATGCTGGAGTTAGGGGCATGTCTGTTTTGACTGACACAGGAATCTGGTCAGTACTTAGCACAACTTAACCATCCACCCTTTCATTTAAATATGGTCACTTCTAGTCATAGCTAAACTGCTAACGTTGAGGTCTCAAAATGCAGAGTCAAAAATCAGTGGGTGAAGTCACGGGGAGCTACATTCATCTTTTATGTACAGTTTATGAGTTTAACTGAGCGCCCTTTTTAAAGATTTCTTTTTAAATTAGGAGCACAGCATGTGTGCAAATACAGGATAAATAGTAGCAGTTAAGAAATAGCTTCTGTAAAATGCATTATGTAATGAAAGCTGTTTAACCATCTGCTTATGTTGCTTGTGCTATTAGCCATGTGGAGCTGTTAATGGCTGGTTAAAACACTCTAGTCTGGTGAAAGTTGTGATTTAAAGATCATTCAGGTAAAGAGTGAACTGGAAAAACCATCAGAATAATTAAGAACCCCCCCCCCAAAAAAAACCAAAACAAAAAAACATATATGTACATAAAGAAATAAATTAATGTATGATCTGGAGGATTAATACTCCCACTATCAGAATGTAAAAAGATTGTTGATACATGTCTGGCCATTTTTGGCTGTAGAAAATCAAGCTGCGAGTTTGTACTGCTACTACCTTGGCCAAGAGATTTGATCACAGTGGGACGGAAGAACAAACTGTTCCACAACGCAAAAAAATATTAATTATGCATGAGCTTTCATTAAATCCATAAGAAATATCTAACAGGTGACAAGCCAACATAAACATCTTGTGCATGTACTTGATGGGTAAATAAATATATTTCTATCCACAGCTGTCAAGCGTAATGGTATGACATCAGCCAGCATGTATATATGCATGCTAAATGTCTGACATTTGTAGTTTGCACCAGAGGCAGAAACAGGGAGACACTCACGAAACCGACTCCATAGCGCCACGTTTAAAAATTTGCTTACTGATAAACAGCCTGCTCTTGTAGATTAAAGAAACATTTAATCAGCTCCACTCCCTCCACTGCTTAATCCAGTTATAACACTGTTCCGAGCTTAATTTCTATCACCGGTGCACCAGAAGCTGCAAGAGAGGAAGAGAGAAATGAATCAAAACTATCAGGTGGAATGCAAAAACATGAAAGAAAATTAAGCTGCAAACAATTTTAATCAAAAGACACAACACAAACATTTTAATAAGTGATTGAGTCTCATAACCAGCATTAAGACTTAGTGTTTTCAGTTCACAGTGTGTGAGAAGCTTTCAATAAAGAAGTGACAGCTGCACCATTATCATAAAAAATAAGTCAATTCCAGAAAAAAAAAATCAAAATCACAGTTGGAGACCCACCTGATTGGTAGATTACTTTTACTTCACCACGGTGCTTTTGTCGTTTGGTGACTGACGAAATGGTATAAAGTATAATGATTTGTCCCAAACGGCAGCAACAGCACCAAACTCTAAACACTGAGGAGATAAGACATTTGGTTGGCATCGTGTGCAGCTTGGAGAAGGGATATGAAAGCAGTGCATCAGACGAAGGAGCAGAGACAGTTCGGCTGTGGGAGGATAATCCTGGAGCACGCCTGCTGCCAATTGGTGCACGCGTCTAATGTGGGTGACAATTACTCACACACAGCAACACACGTACAGTATGAAGTCATTATGAAAAATAGTGGATAAAGGAAATGAGAAATATCACCCACTAAACTTTCTAACAGGACGGTGATGTGTGTGTGTGTGATTATTATTGTTACGCAATTTTTTTTTTTTTTAAAGACACTTCTCCAAAACAGAGCAGAGCATCTTGCACCTTGGTTTTACTCTTCTTACCAATTCAACCATAAAAAATGGAGTCCTGGATAAGATATCTATTATTAAAGCCAGCCATTTGATTCCATCAGAGCTTTATTAACAGGTCTAGCAGTTATGCTTGGATGATGGTTCTTCCTAAGCATTTAATTCAGACCTTTTGTGAGTGGTTTAAATGTTTCTTTGGTGCTTGCGTGGGTGCTTGGACTCTTCCTGCAGGTTGGTTCTGCCTATCTTATCCCAGGATGTTCTCACCAAAACAAAACCTAATTATGAAGACTTACATTCTCATTAAATAAATAAATGATAAAGAAATGCAAAATTAAATTATTACTAAAACTGTAATAGTAAGAAAAGCAAACTAGGTCTACTTTTCTGGCTTTGCACTGTGAGATGGCTTTTTGCACTGAAGCCATGTGACTGCCATTTATTTTTGGCCAGCTTATTTTTACATAACTTCAAATCTTCTGCACAGTTGATCAGATATGCATTCCCATCCATTGTTATAAAACGCGATTATAATCGGGTTTCCTATACTTTAAAATCACAGCTTAAGCTACAAATTAGAGAGAACGAGATTTAGAATGTAGCTGCCCTTACCCAGCAAAGTGTGGAAGATACAGTCACATAAAATGGACTTGGTTTGATTATAAAAAGTGGTAGATTTATGCTGTGTTTGTGCAGAGTTTGATATGTTTGCAAGGCCATTCTATGTCAAAATGTATTTGCTTCATTTCAGTGTTTTACAGCGTGACAAATGTACAAAAAAAAAATCTGTCGCAGCCACAAAGATCATGTATAATTCATGTGTAGCTGTCAGCTTGGATACCGCAAACTTGACCGTGAATGCTAAAGTGAAAATGAGTGTGAAAAAACGAGCTGAAATTAATGAATCATTAAGGAAACAAAGCTGGTCGAGGGGTGGCTTTGTTTTTAACAAGCAGCACACTTCAGTGGGGTTTACGGCTTTCACCCAGAGGAGCTGCAGCCTTGTTGAGCCAGGGCCCCGTCAGGCTTACAGGAATATTTATAGTGTCATTCAGCAACACGGTCCAACTTGCTGCACTTGTCTCACAGAACATAAAGTGACAAGCAGAACAGTTACTTAAAGTGAATTACGCCCTGCAAATTGATCCATGTAACCCCTTTTAATGTTTATTCTGTTGCCAATATCCAACAGCCTCCAACTCTGCAGCTCAGAGGCCTCAAGGTGTTTGTCTTTGATTTCAGTGACTCTGCAATATTTTATTATTTTGTAATGATGGGATTTTTTGCACTGTACCACCCTCAGGCCCGCTTTAATCCCAAGGTCATTAGGACCACAAATGTTTCCTGGTTTGGATTGATGGAAAGGGGTTTTTTTGTGGTGTTAAGAATAATCATTTGACAAATTTTACATTTCAAATCAATTAGGAGAGTCATACTGCTGAGCTGGTGAAATAGTTGTTTAATGTGTTTTGTAGCTCTATAGGAGTTTTGTTTACTCATGTGGCATCGCTTGAGAAATGATTGGTCTCCACAGAGACTGTAATTACTAACAGAAACACTGCATAACAAACTGGCCGTCTGGGGTTTTAACGATGTGGGCTTTACGGGGAGGGGCGTAAAATACTGATGCAATCGAGGGAAAGATTGCTGTTTAAAATGGGACCCACACTACTAGAGACTAATGGTCCATTTCCATCGAAAAGACTGTATAAAAAGGATGGATGACAATGACATCACCCACTGAGAGTGTTAGCTGTTCAGAAGAAACAATCTTGGTTAGCAAGCTGCATCCATACACAAACACACACTAATTAGTGCTGTAAGACAAAACTGGAGCACAAGTTTTCTTGCCTGTGTTGCCACCCACCTGTCAGTCAAAGCAGCCACACCCTTAAATTTAAGCTTTAACATAATCTTTTTCTTTTTTTTAATTACGGGGGTTTTATTGGCTGTTTGAACCAAAATAATTTTTTCGTACCACGCTGGAAACATGTCTGCTATAAAACTGAACATTTTAACGTGAGAGTCGAAGGGCATCAGCTCACTTCTGGAGTCAGCCTCAAGTGGCCTTTAGAGAAACTGTCACTGCATTCATTTGTTAGCCACAGAGGTCTGCCCACATAAAACACTGAACAAAAATTTAAAATAACTGCACTCAATGACACTGCTTGGATTGCCAGAACATCAAATAACAGATTGTAGAAATAACTTCAAATTTAAACAGTCCTTGATCTCAGCAAATTGGTTAAAGCTGAGGCAGGTAACACATTTTTGCCATCACTGGACAAAGATCCACTAAAACCTTTCAGCATATTGAAATTCAAGTGGTCTGAGAGAAATCAAATCAAATAAATTTCAATGCAATTTTATTTATATAGAACCAAATCACAACACAGTCACTTCAAGGCACTAGTCCTAGATCTAACTATAAAGTACAATGTATGCTTTGAGAGATGTTTGTATGCCTTTAGTGTTTCGTGCCGGATTTTTCCACAAGACATACAAAGATGCACTACTGCAGAGCTGTCACTTTCTGCCCACAAAACACTGTCAGCATTTACAAAAAATAAAAAGGTATAGCAGAAAAAAAAATATTTTGAATAAACTCTCTTCTAGCAGCAGTGTGAGGTTGTCATGTGCAGAATTGAGAGGTTGTCTGAGTCCATGTCCTTTAGTGATGGTGGGGAAATACTCAGGACTGACCTCAGGTCTCCATGCCCCACCTGAAGGCGTAGTGAAGCTGTTGGCATTATTGGATATGTCCTCAGAGGGTGTTGCTGATGCGTATCCTTCCTCTGAGCTCCTTCCTCATGGCATCAGCGGGGCCTCATCACAGCGAGCAGCACCCTTCCAACATCCAGCACATCCAGCACAGCAGCCTGCCTCTGCCTGTCTTGCATTTCACTCTCTGTCCTCCTCTGACCCCAACCCCGGCCCCTCCACCTGACACTTTCTAAGAATTGTCACAGTTAACCAGCTGCCTTCACCTGCAGAAACCTGTCAGTGCAAAGTACTTAAAGCTCAGCCACACTCCCGTCTGGATTCCTGTTTTAAAATTGCTTAAAATGTTTAACTTGATGAAATGTTTCAGAATTAAAATATTTAAATTACTCATAAATTATTGTCGTCACCCCGCTGGGCGGACATGCGGCCAACTTTCAACTTTGTAACTCGAGAACGATGTCACCTAGGATTTTCAAATTCATACCATAGATGCATCTACTAAAACTGGATGTATTAGTCCTCACCATACGTCTGTGTAGGTTCTCAGTCATCGAGGTCATAGTCATCTCTGGAGTTTGAAATAAGGCGACAGGGCTTCTTTTTGTTTCTTGAAGATGTTTCATCTGAAAGGCTTCTTCAGTTCTCAAACCAAATGGTGGAGAGACCCAGGTATTTAAACCCGTGTGGGTGTAGTCCCCTGGACGTGGTTATAACCCTCTATTGTTCATGTGCATATTCACGTGTGCCAAGGTGTGAAAGGAGGGGTGGGTCATTACAATCAATGGTTTCAGATGTTCTTACCATAATAATAATAGAATTTAAAATCCTTCTCCTCACATACAAGGTCTTGAATAATCAGGCCCCATCTTATCTCAAAGACCTCATAGTACCGTATCACCCCAATAGAGCACTTCGCTCTCAGACTGCTGGCTTACTTGTGGTTCCTAGGATACTTAAAAGTAGAATGGGAGGCAGAGCCTTCAGCTTTCAGGCCCCTCATCTGTGGAACCAGCTCCCAGCTTGCATTCAGGAGACAGACACCCTCTCTATTTTTAAGATTAGGCTTAACACTTTCCTTTATGATCCAGCTTATAGTTAGGGCTGGATCAGGTGACCCTGAACCACCCCTTAGTTATGCTGCAATAGGCCTAGGCTGCTGGCTCTCTTCCTCGTCCTGTCGCTCTACCCTCAGCCCAACCAGTCGTGGCAGATGACTGCCCCTTCCTGAGCCTGGTTTTGCCAGAGGTTTCTTCCTGTTAAAAGGGAGTTTTTCCTTCCCACTGTTGCCAAGTGCTTGCTCATAGGGGTTCATTATGACTGTTGGGTTGTCTCTGTATTATTGTAGGGTCTTTACCCACAATACAAAGCGCCTTGAGGCGACTGTTTGTTGTGATTTGGCGCTATATAAATAAAATTGAATTGAACTGAATTAATAATGCCAATCACAGAAAGTGAGAGTATTCTCACTGGTTTATATTTAATATAATTTTAGCTTTTCTTATTTCTGGTTCTACTCACTAAGGCTCATATGCGCCTCATTAAGATCCTCTGAGACCTGTAATTATGTTTTCTAGAATTTGTACTTCCAGGGCATTCGTGCCAGGAGGCTGGGGGGAGCGCTGGCGGCTAACAGTATTTTTGTTATTTGTCGCACAAACACACATACATGTAACAGTCCTGTTACATGTATCACGTTATTCCTCTGACTGTACCACAAAACATTGTAATGCATTGTAATATTTCTTGGGTACCACAGAGATACATTTGAGTTTTAGCAACAACCAGCTATAAACAAAAACATTGCTTATAAAAAAGTTGCAAAATTGCGTGCTTATTAGCATATTTAAACTGTTACCCAGAAAGTGACATTTGAATGGTGTTATTTTTTTCCCCCTTTCTGAGACAACAATCACATGTTCATGTTCTAATCACTGATTGTTTTTTGTTGTTGTTGTTGTTGTTGTTGTTGTCATTGTGATGTTTTTACTAATTTTTCTTTGCATTGTGATAGACTACAGTATTAGTCAAAGAAACAGAGATAAAAGTTTCTTTTTAAAAGCGCCCCAGACACAAGGAGAACAAAAAACCCCAAGAAGGTTTGACTCCAGAACCTTCAGGGTGTAACTACCCCAGTGTCAATATACAAGACAGACACTGATATATATACTTGACAGAATTATTATTTAACTTAAATAGATAAGACAACAGTAAAACTCTTAAAATTAATATTTTACTCATTTCTTTTTGTCCTAGCACAGTCTCCTGATATTGTATCTTAAAATCTAGAAGAACCCTAGGCATAAGTAATAGGCACAGAAATAGATTTTTACCCTTATTCCTGGGAGTGTTTTGTGTGAGCACCATTTTCCTTCTGAGTAGATCACACGACTACCGTTGGGACTTTTTGGTTGCTGTATTGCATTGAAATAGGGATGGTGTGGTGTGAATACAGTTCAATGTAAGTGTAGAAATCTCTGCAATCTGTCAGAGATGCCAAGAGACTGATGTTTTGATTTTTTTAGTCACTGAGTTACAGAAGCATCCTAGAGTTCCAAAAAAAGTTGGGAAGCGGTGTGGAAAAAAACAGAATACAATGATTTGCAAATCTCATAAACCCATATTTTATTCACAGAATAACACAAAAAAAAACCATATGAAATGGTTAAACCCAGAAAATGTGCCATTTAAAAAAGCAAAAGTCATCTTGAATTTGATGGTAGTTGGGACAGCGTCTTGTTTCCCACTTTGTAGCATCCCCTTTTCTTTTAACGCCAGTCTATAAATGACAAAGGAAACCAGTTGCTGGACTTTAGGGAATGTTGTCCCATTCTTTTCTGATATCTGATTCTAGCTGCTCCACAGTCCTGTTTTGTTTTGCCGGACTGCAGGTAGACCAGTTCAAAACCAGGACTCTTCGACCACAAAGCCATGCTGCTGTAATAGCTGCAGTATGTATGCAATATCCTCTTCGTGGAGTATATGTTGTTTTAAAACCTGCATATACCTCTCAGCTCTGATAGTGTATTTCCAGATATGCAAGCTGGCAACTCCATCAGCACTAATGCACCCCCATACCATTAGAGAACGCAAGCTTTTGTACTTAGCCGGATGGTCGCTCTTTCTCTCTCACGACAGAGCTTTAACCTGCATTTGTGGATGGCACCGTGAACCGTGCTCACAGACGGTGATTTCTGGATATGTTCCCGAGCTCGTTCACTCATTTCCATGACAGAATCATGCCTGTTTTTAATGCACTGCTGCCTGAGGGCCCAAAGATCACAGCTGTCCGATATTGATTTTTGGCCTTGTCCCATGTGCACGGGTTTCTCCTGATTCTCTGAATCTTTTGGTGGCATTATGTACTGTGAAATATTCAAAGTCTTTGCAATTTTACATTGAGGAGCATTATTCCACATGCAATTTCTTTCTTTACCCATCTTTACTTCTGAGAAACTCTAAGATGCTCTTTTTTATGGCCAGTCATGTTACTTACCTGTTGCCAGTTAATAAAATGTTCCTCCAGCTGTTTATTTTTAGTACCACTTATTTTTCCAGCCTTTTGTTGCCTGTGTTCCAACTTTTTTTTTGAGATGTGTTGCTGCCATTAAATTCAAAATGAGCTCATATTTTTCATGAAATAAAATAAATATGGGTTTGTGAGATTTGCAAATAGTTGCATTCAGTTTTTGTTTACATTACACACAGCATCCAGGTGTGGGTTGGTGTTTGGGGTTGTGTGTGCTTTAAAGATCTCTCTTCTCTCGGTGATTTCTTACAAGTCAAACTGTGTCATTGTTATATTTGTTGGCTGTTTAACCTGCAATGTGACAAAAAAATACAACCTCCTGCTGTACCTGCAGTTATATTTGCTTCCATACTTTGGACCTATTTGAGTTTCCTCCTCAGTGACTCTGGATCCTTCTCTGATTCTTTGCAGCAGAGGACGTTTGCAGCCAGCCCTTTCTCTGATCCCTACATGGTGAAGCTCAGCGGGGTCATTCGACAACCACAGGAGGACCCAGAGATGCTGTGGGTGATGGGTCCAGTGCTGGCAGTCATCCTGATCATCATCATAGTCATCGCTATTTTACTCTTCAAAAGGTGAGTCTGACAGACACAGCAGCAGACACTGCTGTTATTTTTGGAGTGAACCCTCTAATAGGTGCAGTTTTAAAATCCCAGAATAAAATCTATCAGAACACTGTTTGTTAATCACATCAGGCTCAGAAATGTGATGGAAAAAAACTGCTTTGTGTAAACACTGAATCCACATTATCTTTTATTATCTCCTCTTTCATAAACTTTTTACCTGAATATCAATCAAAGTCAGAGCAGTAAAGGAAAAGACTCTTGTTTTGTTAAAATGCAAGCACAAAATTAATGTAGTGGGTCTATCCGTGACTTAATGTTTACATTTACATTTATCTTTTTAGATTAAGATTACGATGGAAGCCCGATGCTCTTTTCTAAACCTTAGCGAGTAGTTTTGAATCTAAATAAAACTATAGCCTGTAAACTACAGTGTATAATCGATAAACATAGCACTTGCAACTTGCTAAGTCAAATTGTTGCGGTGTGCAGGGACTACCAGGCTAACTTCAACTTGCTTGCTCATTCAGTCTCTAGCAAAACTAGCTATCTGAAGGCTATCTGGCCAGTCACATATATTTGAAATACTTAAGGAATCACTTTGAAATCAACATTATCATTGCAGTAAACATATTTTTACTTCTTAAAACGTTTCTGTTACGCCTTGCAGATGTAAAAAGACTCAATTTGGCAATATACCTGTTTGTGTTACGTAGGTGTGAGGAATTGTTTGGAAAACTCTAATTAGTTTGTAATTAGCTCAGTTCAGTTTTATTTTTATAGCGCCAACTCACAACAACAATTGCCTTGCGGTGCTTAACATTGTGAGGTAAAGATTCTGCAATGTTCGAGAGAAAACTCCAGCAATGAAATGATCTCCCATGAGAAGCAATTGGCAACAGTAGGAAGGAAGAATTCCTTTTTAACAGGAAGAGATCTCCGGCAGAGCCAGGCTCAGGGAGCGGCAGTCGTCTGCTGTAAACAGCGTGGGTTTGAGGGCAAAGAGAAGAGAGAAAAGGAGAGCAAAAACAGTCTGAGCCTACAGTATAGGGGCATAACTATGAGACTGTCCAGGGTGACCTGATTCAGCCCTAACAATAACTTTAATCAAAAAGGAACATTTTAAGTCTTAAAAATAGAGAGCATCTGTCTCCTCAGCCCAAACTGGGATCTGGTTTCACAGGAGAGGGGTCTGATATCTGTAGGCTCTGCCTCCCATTCTACTTTTAGAAACTCTACAAACAACAAGTAAGCATGCAGTCTGAGAGTGAACTGCTCTACTGGGATAATACAACTTTGAGGTTTTAAGATATGATGGGGCATGATTACTCAAGACTGAATGTGAGGAGAAGAGAAGCCAGTATGGGAGAAATGTGATCCATGTTTCTAGTCTCTGTTAGTTCATTTTGGATCAACTGAAGGCTTTTCAAGAAGCCTTTAGAACGGCCTGGTAATTATTTATTACAATAGGATGACCTAGAAGTACTGTACCGAGTGCATGAACTAGTTTTTCAGCGTCACTCTTTGATGGGATGTTTCTACGTGACATTGTTTAATGTGCGCGTTGAAGGACGTCCTGGATGTTCCCACTGTTACTGAATGCCGGGGTGATGCCATCCAGAATAAGTATCTGATCAGACACCATGTTTGAGTTCTTTAGGGTCTTTTTTGTTTGTTTGTTTACAAATTTAAAAGTAAAACAATTACAGGTCATCCATATTATGGGAATGTGTATAAATAGCATGTACCATGTCTATGCATTTGAAGGTTAGATTCATTCATGGAGGAAAATAACAAAAATTCATATATCTTTCGTAACAAAAACCACATACATGTCTGATCCTATTCCAACAAAACTATCAGAAATAAAGTTTTTATACTTTTATTCACTGAAAATAAGTAACAAACGGTAGCATCAGTGTACAAATGATATATTTTGTGTCATCTGTTGTAAGAGGAGCAATACTTTTGGTAAACCTTGAAGGCAGTGCATGTTCATTGTGTTCCTCGTCATATCATCTAGCTGAGTGATCATTTTCACAAAGTCCACAGAGAGACCTGAAGCATTTTCTTCAGCACAACAGATGACAAGAAGATTTTATTAGAACCGAGTGCCAGGAAACGGTCAGAGTGGAAGATTTTCCAGAATAGAGACAGACATTTGTCTTGTCTGAGCTGGCCTCAAGGCAAAGGTCCTCCATGGCATATGGGAGGGAGGCACTGTTAGCTGCCCCATGGCCCTGCTCTTCAAGCCTGACAGTTGGCTCGTTCTTCCTGTTCGTGGGTCAAACATCTGGAGTTACTGACTGGGCTGATGAGGGTTTCCATATGGCCGCTGCACTGCTCAAAGGGCAACTTGTTTTGTCTTTTTCCTCATTCTTCCTTTTGCTTTAGTCCAACTCCTACCGAAATCTCGTGTTTTTCCAAGATCAAATTGATGTTTTGTATCTTCTTTTTTTTAAATCAAGCAAAACATACTTTTTATTAGTAAAAATGTAAATATTGTCCTGAGATTGCCAAGACTAGCAAATAATCATATATCCTGATATTTTAGGGTTACTTAGACCTTAAATAGGTCTCAGTACTTGGTGGTATTTTGGATTGTGGAGTGTTTTTCTTGTATCATAAAGGCTGAGATGATTTCATTTATTTCAAACACTGAAAAAACTGAAACCAGAAATGTTTGCTTATGGTTGCATGCTCAGCTCAAATATGCTGGATAAACTGAAATACAAAGAGTCTGCTTAGTATAAGGTGGAATAAATACCAACCGTAGACTCTGTATAAAAAGCTAAACAGCAACAGTCTTATCACCAGCCATGTCAGGTTTTTTGAGCCAGAAATGACCATATTTAGTCCAGAAGGTGCAGCGCTGTTATTGGCTTAGCCAGGAAGGTAGTTTTAGCGTGGTGCATTCATAAGATATACAGCTGCATTTCACAGCCACCTGCTAATTAGTTCCAAATAAAGGACTAATAAAAAACTAGAATTTCACTCACCAAAAGGCACCAACACCACAAATACTGTAGATAAGTGAGCTGAGATGAAGCCTGACTCACCTGTCAGTCAGAGCAGCCGTGTCCTCATGCAGACTTTAAGTTTTAACAAATTTAAAACAGGTGAGTCATTAAAAAAAAAACAATCATTCACCAAATCTGCAGCACATGGTTTCTTTTTGCAAATGTGTTTATTTCTGCTGTAAGGTTGAACGTTTTAACTCGGGAGCTGGTGTTCGTTGGCTGGTTTTTAGAGCCGGTCTCAAATGGCCATTAGAGGAACTCCAGGTTTTGGCACTTTCAGCACAGTGGTTTGAGTTTTAGGTGAGACGGCTGTTTCATCACTTTCCAGCAGTGTGAAACCAGCTTTCTGCTCAGGTTAAAGTCTTTTTTTTTTTCAGGTTGCTGTATGGAAATCATTTGAAATGTTAAAAACATGGTCTCTTTGTTCATGGAACTGCATCAGAGTTTATTAGAAACTAAGAAAGAAGATTATATAAAGATCAGATGGAGGAGTGGTTAGTGAGGTGAAGGAATGAACTCTGTCAGGTCCTCTGACGACTTGGAAATTAATCCTCTCTCTTTTTCCCTCCTTGTTAACTGTCTGTCTACTTTCTGTGGATGCAGCAAACAAGAAAGGTTAGTGCTCCTGTCTGTTTTTACACCTCAACATCTCACCCTCCAATCCGCCAGCCCCTCCCGCCTGCCCCTGCACATCGCGCATGCTGTGTAAAACATGGTTTGTGGGTCAGACGTGTCTGCATTTGCTGACAGTGATGATGTGAAGTGACAGATACTTGTTTCTGTTACACTTTCATATCGCACCTCCATGTCAATGTTTTCAGGCATATCAGCCTCAGTTGACAGCCCCTCTAAGCACATGTGTGTGTGTTCAGTGTCTGTGTGCGAGACTACATTTTAGCGTGTTTGTTTCTTTGTTTCTCTGTTTTCTGCTGCTCAGCTTCAGTGTCGAGTGTCGAGTTCACAAATCCAGCTGATCTTTCCCTCCGGAATGATTCTCCCTCGGTGCTTTCTTCACCTCACAAACCCTCACACACCTGCAGACGCAGCCTTCAAAACAAATTCTAGAGCTGGGAAAAAAAATCCAATCCTGATATCACCAAGAGGCAATAACCAACATCACAATGGCATTTTCACTCTCCTGCTTGTGCTACCTGCCTGACCTGCACAATACATGCTGAATGTACGTATGTGTGTGTGTGTGTGTGTGTGTTGCCGATTTATAAGCTGGATTTTCAAAATGCTAAATAATTCCCACACTCTCTAAATACAAATTTATATGGTATAAAATATGCCTTCATCAAGATATTTTCAAAATAAAAGGATATTATGTTTCAAGGTCAAAAGCTAAGGATTGCCTGCACCTAAATAATAATGTAGGCATTGCATTTAATCTGAGTAAACTAACAATTGATTTAAATGGATATCCTTTTGTGCTGAGCAGATGAATATTAGTGTCATTACTATTTTAAAGGAGAGTTTGGATTTATTTCCATCTAGTGTGTCTGTCATTTGCATTCTTCATTGTTTATGTAACAGCCATGCAACACAGTCTTGTATTGTCACGTTTGAAGGGAGGGGGCGTTGAGTTGCCCACTCTTTTTTGCATAAAGTTAAGGTCAGGCTACTTTATGCAAATCATGCGTGTCTGCAAACTTGTGAAAATCTTTGAAACTAGCGGCTGATGGTCTTAGAACAATGTTGGGAAAGTGCGGCTGAATGGAGAAGCTACTACTGTACTGGGTCACAGTTCAGTAGCAGGATTGTAGCCATTAGTGGATACTCAACGTTTGTTGTGAAGAACAACCACCTCTCTAATGGCAAAAACAAATATAGCAACACAAGCCAATCTCCTTTTTAACTGATACATTTCAGTTATTCTGTTTGTTAAATTGCCACTCTGCACAGTCAGAAAGTATCACTCTCACAATCTAAGGCTGCACCTTGGTGCAGTAAACAGTGTGAAGAAGGGTCTTGATTTGAGTCGGCTGGCCGTCTGAGTGATTTAGAAGTGAGAAATAAGAGATGCCCTTTCAGCCAAATTTAAACATAATGAGAGGTCTTTTTCTAGGTGTCTAAAGACAGCTTGTCACCTTTTGCTTTTTAATGAGATCTTAATGTTGTTTTGATGTTTGGCACAGTCATCTTCAATGTCTTTTGAGTGGGTTTCAGCTCGGGGGAGAAGCACTGCAGTAAAACCTCCAGTAAAAAAAAAAAATATCATTGTTTTTGAACAGCCTTGTAATCAAGAACCACAGAACACATTGTTACTCATCCATACATTTTCTGTCACTTATCCAGTCCAAGGTCGAGAGATGTAGCAGATCTTAGATATGTTGCCAGTTTGTTGCAGGACTTATATTGTTACCCGTTTTATATTTTTCTAAGTGTGTTTATTGTATAAATTGTGTGGCAGATGCTTTTCTTGGACCATAATTTAAAATTGTTAAAAGTGAATTCCTATAAACCTAAAATCAGAACAAACCAGGTCAGGTTTTCTATCATCTCTGCAAACAGGAAGACACTGCTAGCCGAAGATTTAGTCCTCAAACATTCTGCAACACTTTTCTTCATCTGTGAAGTATCTTCAATCAAATAAGCCTTTTTTTGTCCTTTTATTTGCCAGTTTCTGTCAGGAAGAAAATAAAGTTTTAAAATCTGTAAACTCTGAGTCATTATTACTTTTTTTTTATTATCAACATTAAATTATTTCATTACGTCATTTGTTTTTTTCCCCACAGGAAACGAACATCTCCAGCCAAGGATGAGCACATGGCTGGAGTGAAGGACTCACTGTTGGCCCACTCCTCAGACCCTGTGGAGATGAGGAGACTCAACTACCAGACGCAAGGCATGGACACACACACACACACACACACACTCACACACACACTGACAGAGACATTCAAACATATAGGCCCACCAAGCAGATTCTTTCTGAGGTCCAAATTATCACCAGTTGTATCCAGTTTCTGGCTCTAAAAGCACTGGGGGATTATCTGTTTTTGTTACTGAACCTATTGTCAAATACTGTGCTTTAAATTCTCATTTTTGTTATTCAGCTACAGGGAGACCCAGGAATGTAACTGAAAGACGCTTCTGTTGAGGTGTAAAAGTGACGAGTAGCAGCTGAAAGTGTTATCTGACTCACATTTGGAAGATACTTGTATCGCTTTGAATCTCATGGTTTGGTGTCTGTGCAAAAAATGAACAATTGCATTAGAAAATATCTGAACTCACATTTTGAAACCTTCATTTTGGCATTTTGTCTCCGTGTTGGTGTTTTGGGAGCTAGGAATGCCATGCACAGACACAGATATCTACTAATTAGTGCTAAGAAACAGACTAACAACAAATTACAATTTCACTCACCAGATCTGAAACACAGACTTCTTGCACAGTTTGTTAATACATCTAACCACACAGCAAGCCATTTTATTTCTGAGATAATTGTATTAAAAATGCTCTAAAAGGCACCAATACTGTCAAAAGGGCCATATATTAATATGAATATGATCTTGTGCTAATTATTGACGCAAAACAAATATTCTTAAGTTTTGAAAAATGGACCCTCATTCATACACTATACTGCCAAAAGTATTCACTCACCATCCAAATCATTGAGTTCAGGTGTTCCAGTCACTTCCATGGCTGCAGGTGTATAAACCAAGCACCTGGGCATGCAGACTGCCTCTACACACACTGGTGAAAGAATGGGTCGCTCTCAGGAGCTCAGTGAATTCCAGCGTGGTACCGTGATAGGATGCTACCTGTGCAACAAGTCCAGTCGCGAAATTTCCTCATTACTAAAAATTTCACAGTCAGCTGTTAGTGGGATTTTAACAAGTGGAAGTGATTGAGAATGGCAGAAACTGAGCCACGAAGTGGTAGGCCACATCTGCAGGGTCAGCAGACGCTGAGGCACATAGTGCACAGAGGTCACCAACTTTCTGTAGAGTTAATTGCTACAGACCTCCAAAATGCAGATTGCATTTTGTCAGCTTTGTTACCTCGCTGGTTAAATTTTATGCTGAATCTTCTATGAGCAAAATATTGTAACAGGGTGCAGCCATATCTCCTAATGCATGTTTTTGGAGGAATGAGGTCTGTGTACAAATCAAACCGCGTTCAAGTGGCTTAGTTTGGTGATTATTTCTGATGGAATTATCTGATTTCCATCCATGATTTTCATGCACAAAAGCATCTACACCCTCTTATTTAGACTTCAACCTGATTGAAGTACTGTGGCAGAATCTTAAGAGAGCTGAGCTTTGGCTTAGTTTTTGTTTCATAAGTAATGGCACCGTGTAACATGTCACAGGTTGTTGTTGATCTAAATTTGTATTTACCTAATTCTAGACCCTGGTAAGGACCAGATGATTTTTTAATGTCCTGATACATAAAACCTTGGGGGGGGGGGTTCCCCCACATGACTGTACAATCAAATTCCCCATGACAACTATTACTAGAGTAATAGGCTTTTTTATTTGGCGTTTATTTGGGACATGCTAATAATGTGAACGCCGGTAAAGGTTTGTGTCTGGAGCTTGAAAAAGGTGACTGGACTTGTTCAAGTTTCACCTCTCATCCAAAAGGCTTCTTCAGTTTTGAGAACTGAAGAGGTGACGATGTCCATTCGCCTTTTTTCAAGCTCCAGAGACTTCCATGACCTGGATGACTGAGAACATGCACAGACTGTAAAGCTTTGGTGTTTATTTCTAATAGAGCCAGGGGACATTGCTTTTACTCTTGTAGTTATACTTCATTCAGTTACAACACAAAGTGGTCAAAAACCAGCCCTACACTCTATAGAATAGACATCTTCTGTATTCTCACCCATTGTTTGTTGATCTGTCCATTCACACTGACCTCCTACAGAGGGCTTTGTGGCCCAGTAATATCACTTTATTCCCGTAAGAATTACTTATGAACAATTTGGTTCTTTATTTTTATTCTGTATCTTTGACTCCCCTTTTTCTTTTTTATTGTCTCTTTGTGTCCTCATTCACTCTCCCATTTGACTGTTTAACCGATTCTTATGTTTTTTTCATCTGTTCTACGCCTTACAGCATTTTCTCTTATCCTTTTCTCCCACCTGTCTTTTAGTGGGAGGTTTTAAGCCTAAAGTGTCTCATTGTTTTTTGTCCAAGTTCTTCTCTCTTGAGATGGGTGGCATTTACCTGTGGTGGCAGCAGTAGGAGGGATTTTGGCAGATGTTGTTTACTTGAGCATAAATTCATCAACTCACTTGACAGCCAACCTTTGCACACTGGGTGGCCTCGACGTTACTCATAACAAAACACAAGAAACCATGACAGATGATATCATGATAATGAAGTCAAACTGTGATCCTACTTGAAGATTTTATGTGGGGGGTTTTTTTCTCAATTAAAGGAAATACTCCAAAATTTTAAGTTGTCAGTTAGGGTGACTGAGGCTATTTTACTTTTGTAGCATTTCCAGGTTTATATCAGGTCACAGAATGAAATTATAAAAGGGATCAATTATTTTTCCTTTTTCTCTCATATAATGTATGATGTTACTGTGTCTGATATTCATATTAATTTTAAAAGTTTTAAAAAATGACATAAATCAGTAAAAAACTCCCTGTGTGCCAAAAGCTTCAGACAGCTTTATTTTTCTTGTTATTGTTATTTTTCTACTTTTCATCATGGATTTCTTCATGTAACCATGTGCTACAGGCAAGGCCACAGAGTAAATAAATAAAATACTAATATAGTCACTCAGGAGATAACTGGAAGCTTATGATTAGTTACAATCCTATTCAATTCTTCAATTTTCAGACATACAGTACCAGACAAAAGTTTGGGCACACAATGGGTTGGAGTGTCCAGACTTTTGAACTCAAGACTTTTTTGTCTAGAAGTTTGTGCAAATTATTATTTTAGCCATTTAGTTCCATTTACTCCTATCCAGTAGGGATATGAGTCTCATGAGCACCCTCTAAATGAACTGCATCAACTTTCAAAACAATGGAATTAATGGAAGACGAAATACTTCTCTTTAGATTGTTTCTGGTATAATTCATTGGGTGCTGCCCCTCGGCAGTCTTCAATAAGTTAATCAATCAGAAGAAAGTAGGCTTTTAGGAAGGGAGCAGGGGCTTAAAGAGACAGGAGCTAAAACTGCCATGAGTTGCAGGTTAAAGGACCCAAATACAGACTGAGTTGGCAGACTGATTAAACAGAAGGCCAGCCATTTATTAAAGCTGATGCCGAGTTCATAGACAGTCCAGAAACAGGAAGTAACATAATCCAGACAAGCCCAGGAGATCACAGCGGGAAGTACACTAAGAGAGCTGACGAGACACTGCAAAAAAGAGTGAGGGGAAGATAGGACTATTTAAACACATGGGGTGATTAGGCAAGTAGAAACAGCTGGGACAGAGGTATAGGCAATCAAGACAGTGAGACAGAGGAGGAAGTAAAACTAAGCACAAAGCACCGAAGACAGCTAACTACCAAAAAAGAGAACTAACTATACACTGAGACAAGCTATACTAAACAAATAACAGACTCCAGTAACTAAACAGTAACTATAATTCAAATACAACAAGAACTAAAAGGCTTAAATCAAAAGGGTGCAAAAGGTTCAAAACCTCAAACAAATAAACCAAAAGAAGAACAGAGACACAATGAAACCAAACAGAAAACACCTGAAGACTAAGAACTCAAAACTTCAAGGGATACACGTCAAACATGACACACGGGATGTTAATGCAGTAAATACTAAACACGAATGAACAGAAAACACAAGGAAACAGGAATCAGGAACACAGGAATACACTAACACAAAATCTAAAAAAGTAAACATTAAAACAGGACCAACAAGACTTTGTGTGTCAGAATGTGATGTTCTTTAGTAAATGCCGGTCCAGTCATCTAGAACTTTTAGTGTGTATGTTTACTTGAGCTGATTCTTTTTTCCCCACTGGTCTTCTTCTGAAACAATCATGGCTAAAGGCACACTCAGGCATGAGTTGGTACTCACTGCCTTTTCTGTTTTTTAATTTGCTGCCATCTGAATTAATGATGTCTAAACGCTTTTCAACTTCCCACCACAGCTCATTCGGGGACATCTGCGGCAACTGCAGAAAGCACACAGAAAAATGAGGAAACATTAGTCTGTATCTGAATAAAGCACGTCGTCTTCAGCAACAAACACATCACCATATAAAATTGGTGTTGGAACAACATCATCTTTTAGGGGTTTTTTCTAACCATTCACAGCACATAAATAATGCTTATGATGCTGGATAGTTTAATTGTAAATTGCTGACAATTGTCAAAGTTCCAGAAAAGTCCCAAACTTTGAGTTTTCACTTATTTTCCAACCAGATGTCCCTGCAGAAGACAGGAAAGCATTCATCAGCTGGAACTGACACTCTGCAGCTGTTAGGCTTGGCTGGCTGGACATCACCAGTGTGTGTTCAGAAACTTTACATGTGTTTAGGGTTAATGGTTGCAAGAATGACAACTTTTTTGCAGCTTTTTGTATTAGTTTGGGGTTATTGCAAAAATAAGCCCTGTTGGAAATGAACGTTTAATGAAACAGTCAAGTTTTATTCAGCAAGATCATTTTAACACATCAAGTTAAATGTTATTTTTGTGCCTACATACATTTCCAAGTGTAAACAGTAAAGTTAGAGTACATAAAGTACACCACAGTCACGTCTGTGTCATGACCACATTCCTCCTGGGTGTGCTGATGTTGCAAATACTTGGGATATGAATCCTATTGCAATAATTTTAAAATACTGACAAAAACTATGTAGATATTCACAGTGTTTATAACAAAAGTGAATTTTGGATATCTGCTAATTGATTATCGCACCAAAGTCCTTTCAAAAGCAGGACTTGCCACTTTGCTACTAGCCATTTTGGCTAGTCTTTGTGCAGTTATGAGCAGTTATTTTGAAGCTTCTACTTAAATGAATGGGGAAAGAGCCATTTTCTATTGGTACAGGGACATAAAAATCACATTTATACAATCATGAGTTAAATCAAATAAAAACAAAAAAGCTAAAAATAGACTTTTAGGTTTTAAAAAGCTTTTTCTCTTGCAGGTTATACTTCTGCTATGCAAGAACAAAGTTACAGGACATTACAGCTTCATTAACGGCTCAGACCAGAACATTAAACAAATACCATTAAAAAGGGCTTAAATAGAGGTCTGTCACCACACGTCAGCATGATTGGCACACACATGTTTCTCATTTCAGATGTTGTTTGGCTCTTTGGTGGACAGGAGTGGGAAAATAACCATATTTACCTTTATAGAATTAAACCAATGTGTGCCTGAAGTGACATTGAGAATCTGTCCAAAAGAAAGTAGTTTGCATTCAGCTCTGCTCAGGAAATATATGAAGGATACTTCATTTGGAATTAAGGACCTTCAAACACGGTGGTAAGGGCCTTTAAGTCTCCACAGTAAAACTATAAGCTCCTCCAGGCTATAATGCTCCTTGCCTAAAGAAATACTCATTTTCAAAATGAAAAAAAGGAAGGATATTTTTATCCTTTGCAGATGTGGTTAAAACATAGAAATGGTACACATTTTGACTAGTTGATAGTTCTTAAGGAAAATCCCCAAGATCCCAGGAGTTCATAGCCTCTGTCCTTTGGTGGACATTGAATGTATCTACTGAATAACAGCATAGATGTAGGCCGGTGCCAATAACCAAACAGAACTGATACCCTATCAAGCACCAGGCATCCAAAGATGCTAGTAATAGCAATTGAAAATTGGGCTGTGCGTAGTCTGATTTGGTCCAAATTTAGCCCAAGTTAGACACTTGATTTGGACCACTTGAAATTAAAATGTGATTGTGCCAACCAGCAAAAAGACATGAAGCACTGTGACTTTGTGGTTTATAGTTGTAATAAGGTTAAATTCTTCTAAATCTCAGGGTTGTTTAGCCATCTGGGAGAGCTGTATTTTCCACACCTCTTAAACAAGTTTTTGCTGAGTGGGACAGCTCCTTTCTCAGTGTTCCTTGTGTCCTCTTGCCCTAACTGACCCCTTTGCTTTGGTTTTGCCTCGTCTTTCCCCCACAGGTTCCAGTGTCCTCAGTTGCCCGAACACACCAAGTTAGTTTTCAATCCTCTTGTGTTTGACTAATGTTCCCTTTCATTCCTGCCTGGTCCCTTTTTTTTGGTTTGTTTGTTTTTTGTTTTTCCTAGAAGACTTTAGAAATGGAGCCCTCCCATTTATCACCATCACCTCCTCTTTTCATGATCTGTCCATGTCAGCTATTTGATCCCAAATGGATTTCATCAAAGCTAAATGTACACTGTCTGTCTAATCTGATAAAGTAATAAGTTCACCAGCAAGTCCAAAATATATTAGCGCATATCAACCTAAAATACTGTGTTTTTGCACCCCAGCCACCTTCCCGCTCACCTACTGCTTTATGGGATTTCTTTAACCAATCAGCATGCTAGTTGATGCTCATCTCCAGTGTGGTTACAGCATGCTGTTGAAGAGCTGCACAGCTAGACATCATCCCTCTGCTCAGCACACAGCACTCTCACTGTCACCCCATATCACTGTGACCAGTTAACACTGAGCCTTCAACATGCATCTGCACTCCGTGTGTGCGCGTGTTTTTGTGCGTGTGTCTGTGATGGACTGCACTCACCACTCTCCCTGTCTCTGTAGGGATGAGGGAACATCCTCCCATCGCTGTTTGTGACCTGGCTGACCACATCGAGAGACTCAAGGCCAACGATGGTCTGCACTTCTCTCAGGAGTACGAGGTAAAATTTCCTGCTCTTACACATGGTTTTCAAGTAAAGCAACACACATTTAAGCCACTTTTGGTCATTTGAGATACATAAGCTCGTCATCCAAAGAAAAGAACATAACGGTATGATAAGAAAGGAACAGCCCCTGTGGTCCCTTAAGAATCCCTTGAGTGTGATAATTGATCTTTTGTGGTTTAAAATTAAGAAATAAAGCACTTCAACTTTTCCAGGTGTCTTGCTGGGGACCTGAGTAAATGCGATGCCAAGTTTGAGGTTGTTTAAATGAGTACATCCAATATTTTTGGCTAAAAAAGTAGTTTTCTGTCACCAGACTTTCCATTAAAGTCATTGCTCCATGCTCTATCCTGTGTGCAGAGGGGTACGCTCAAACACACCACATGATTTTTGGCTTTTTGATCATTGTGAGGATATTCTTTGACATTAATGCATAATCTTAAGCATCACATTTCAGTTTCAAACCCTTTTCTTAACCTTAATTTAAAACTAATTCTGACTTCAATCCTGAAATCAAGTCTTAACTCTCAACCAGGCCCTCGAACTGGTGTAAAAAGAAAAAAAAAATTAAAAATGAGCTGAGCAAAAAGTTCTAACTTTTTAAAAACTTTGATGACAACTGGTTCTCACAAAGATAGCTGGACCTGATTTATTTATTTATGTATTTAATTTTGGTGCATGTCTGGTTCCTCAGAAGGCTACAACCTGATATCTGCCCATAATCTCTCACACACACACACACACACACACACACATATACACACACACACACACACACACACATACACATTCAGACAGTCTATCCTTACAGATGTCCTTGTAAATTTATGACTGGCTGCTTGTGACACATTTAGGGGACATCTGTAAATTGGAACCCAAAAAAATAACCTGTCAACACTCTGAATGGGCTCTGGACTATTTTGCCTTAATAACTGATTACAAAGTGTAAGTCTCTTTAGAATAATTGGTCACTTACGAATGTTAATTTATCACTCTTTGGGCTCTGTTTTTATAAGGAACTACTTCAGCCTCTATTTAATGTGTTTTCTCTCAAGCACTTGAATACCCTCAACCTCTCCTGTGGTGAAAGTCATCCTCTGTTTTGCACCTTAATGACAACGCATCAACATCTCTCTTTTGTCTGTTTTGAGGATTCATGCTAACATGCTGCTCAGGTAGAAGAAGTCGTCTTACAAAGTTTGAGAAAATAATCCCTTTTGTTTACTCAAATGTTTCTTTTTCTTTATCTTTAGTATTATATATATATATATATATATATATATATATATATATATATATATATATATATATATAAATATATATATATATATATATATATGCCCATCTGGAAAATCAGCATTTTATCCTCTCACTAAAACACCTTACACAGTACATTTTCCCAAGCCCAATTTTTTCCCCCCGAGATGTTTTTATTCATGTCTAGAGCTGGCCTAGCATTGCTGAGTTAAAGTTCAGATTAGCAAACAGAAAAAGAAAAAGGATCCTGCTAAGTATGCTTGAATTCTCTGCTTCCTTTCCAAGAATAATATTCAACTGCTTTTACCTACTGTAAGAGCCAGTGAGGGATTATGGCTTGTTGATGTCCTACAAAGGAAGGTAATTTGCATTTAAAGTGGTGAATTTCCAAGCGGATAAACCAGGACAGATGGGTACACTGTTTATGCACAGTAGAAGGAAGGGGGCATATAAATTATGAAACAGCAACTGAATCAACTTTTCCACCTTTCCCATTTTTTTTCCTTACCTCTGTGATGCTATGGACAGAACTTTTTGGAGACAAGTTGTCTTGTTTGCAAAACAAGACAGTTCAGATCAGATAATGTCTTGGCTTGAATTACCTGTTTAAATAAAAATATTCAGATGGAGCAAAGGAAATGTGTGGAACTGTTGGTAGATTACTTGTCTTTATTTATAAAAATGAAATTTGATATCTGATCATGAATGTGTAAACTGCTGATAAACAGTATTATTTCAGTGACAGCAGGGTCCTGGGTACATAGTTTTTAAGGTATTTGGTAGGTATGTTGCTTCAAGCATCTTGAATTTGAGGGTGCAAGAGAAAAGTAATCAATTTTTATCTGTAAGCCCTGTCAGTCAGCTTTTTTTGTATAGGTTGTAGACAGGTTCTTGTTTAGTAGTTCATTAAAAAGTCAAGTAGTCTTACAGTACCTATAAATGGTATATAAAAGATGATGTGGCCATCGTGACATTATTCACAGCTTCATGTTTTGAAGGCTTAGCTTTAACATTACAGCCATCATCATCCCGCTGCACCGCTCCATCGTGTCGAAGAGGGAGCTGAGCGTAAAAGCGGAGCTTTCAGTTTATCGGTCAATCGAGGTTTGGGTAGTGATCGAAAGAACAAGATCACAAATACAAGAGTCAGAAAAGGATGGCTGGCCTCTCCCTAAGAGATAGGGTGAGGAGTGCAGCCATTTGGGAGGGGCTCAGAGTAGAGTCGCTGCTCCTCCACATCGAAAGGAGCCAGTTGAGGTGGTTCGGACATCTGATTTGGATGCCTCCTGGGCGCCCTTGGGTGAGGTGTTCCGGGTATGTCCTACCAGGAGGAGGCCCCGGAGCAGTCCCAGAACACACTGGAGAGATTATTATCTCTCTTGGCAGGCCTAGGAACACCTTGGGGTCCCCTCGGATGTGCTGGAGGAAATGGTTTGGAAGAGAGAGGTTTGGGCTTCTCTGCTTAGGTTTCTGCCCCCCGGGACCCGGCCCCGGATAAAAAGAAGTTGACGGATGGATGGATAGATGGATGGAGCATGTCATAAGTAATCATATTTGGACAATTATGGCGTGCTAAGGTGTCAGTTAATACTGGCAAGCTTGCTATGCAAGCATGAATGAACTGTACATGTGGCTATCAAACTGTATCAGAAATGGATGCCTGCCAGTTGGTGCTAAGAAACAGAAAAAAAAAGTTTATGAAAAATTGGGCTGCCCTTTGCCACCAGTTCTGTTCATAAAATTATGGATACAATTGTTCAATCAAGAGTGTAGAAAGTGGAGCACTTTAATCCACCTGACAAAGGGTCAGAGCTCTCTTGAGCCGAGTATTCCTCCAACTCTAACCAGTAATGACTTTTTTTAATCATTAGAGAAAAAAATGTTCACAGACAAATCACTATGTACAGAAACTTTTAAAACTGCTGATATTTATTTAAACTCTCTCCAAATGATCTTTCTGAGTTAACATCAATAGTTAATTCCTTCAAACCATCAGCATGTCTATTAGAAGTCCTACCATTAATTAATTAATGCTTTAATCTGATGATCACTGTTTATTAATGGATTATATACCACAGGCTTTTAAGGTGGTAGTAATTAAACCATTACTTAAGAAGCAATCACTTGATCCAGCTGTTTTGGCTAATTATAGGCCAATCTCCAACCTTCCTTTTATCTCAAAAATTCTTGAGAGTAGTTCTAAAACAGCTAACTGATCATCTGCAGAGGAATTTCAGAGGAGTTTCAGTCAGGTTCCAGAATTCATCACAGTACAGAGATAGCATTGGTGAAGGTTATAAATTATCTTCTCGTGGCCTCTGACAGTGGACTCAACTAGGTGCTTGTCCTGCTAGACCTCAGTGCAGCATTCAATACCAGTGACCACAATATTTTACAGATATTTTAAATTAGAACATACCATAGGCAATAAAGAAATTGCACTGCAGTGGTTTGAATAATATCGATCTAATAGAAAACATGGAATCTTCTTCACATACAGATATTAGTCACAACATTTCACAGGGTTCTGTGCTGGGACCACAGATTTATGTTATACATGCTTCCCTCTGGCAATATTAGAAAATACTGCATACATTTTCATTGCTATGCAGATGATACCTAGCTTTATCTATCCATGAAGCCTGATGACCCACACCAATTAGTTCAACTACAGGCATGTCTTAAAGACATAAAGGCCTGGATGACTTCTAATTTCCTGCTTCTAAACTTGTAAAATGTCCAGTATGCACATTAAATAAATGTGATTGCCTTCATTTATTTCTGAAAAATTTCACTAAAATTAGAAACATCCTGTCCCAGAGTGAAGCTGAAAAACCAGTTCATGCATTTATTACTTCTAGGGTGGTCTGATGTAATTCATTATCAGGTTGTTCTAAAATTTCCTTAAAACACCTTCAGTTGATCTGAAATACTGCAGCAAGAGTACTGACAGGAACTAGAAAGAGAGAGCATATTTCTCCTTTAGTAGCTTCACTTCACTGGCTCCCTGTTAAATCCAGAAATTACATTTAAAATTCTTCTCTTCACTTACAACTTGCATATTCAGGCACCATCGTATCTTAAAGACCTTGTAATTCCATATTGTCCCAATAGAGCACTTTGCTCTCGGACTGCCGGCTTACTTGTGGTTCCTAGAATTTCTAAATGTAAAATGGGGGGCAGAGCCTTCAGGTTTCAGGCTGCTCTTCTGTGGAACCAGCTCCCAATTTGGATTCAGGAGACAGACACCCTCTCTACTTTCAAGACTGGACTTAAACCTTTCCTTTTTTAATAAAGGTTATAGTTAGGGCTAGATCAGGTGACCCTGAGCCCTCCCTTAGTTATGCTGCAATAGGCCTAGGCTGCTGGGGGCTTCTCATGATGCACTAAGTATTTCTTCTTCATTCACCTCTTTTTCACTTCTCATTTTAACTACTGCCTTGAGGCAACAGTTGTTGTGATTTGGTGCTATATAAATAAAATTGAATTGAATTGAATTGGAGGGTGGAGGCTGTCAGGTTCGGTGGCCTCAGAATCTAATTTCTGTGGACTATGTGGTTTAGTTGGCTTCATTGAGCTGTGACCTTCCAGCTTGCCCTGGGGGGGTTTGCAACAGAGTGTGAAGCGGTTGGAATGAGAATTAGCACCTCCAAGTACGAGAACATGGTTCTCAGCCAAAACAAGGTGCTCACTCCAGGTTGCTAAAGGGTTACTGCCCCAAATGGAGTAGTTTAAGAATCTCAGGGTCTTATCCACAAGTGAAGTAAGAGTGGAGCTGTAGGTTGACAGATGAATTGGTCCAGTGTCTAGAGGGATTTGGCTGCTGTACTGGTTTGTTGTGGTGGAGAGAGAGCTGAGCATGAAAGCAAAGCTATTGATTAACCATTAATCTACTTTCCTACCTTCACCTATGGTCACAGCTCTGGTTAGTGATGGAAAGAATGAGATCGTTGATACAAGCAGCAGAAATAAGCTTCCTGTGAAGGGTGTCTGGGCTATTCCTTTGAAATAGGGTGAGGAACTCAGTCATACTGGAGGAGATCAGAGTAGAGCCACAACTTCTCCACAGCAAAACAAGTGAAATACAGTTAAGAGGTCCAGCTCAGTGACTTGGAAGAGCTGCAGTTTTTGGGCCTTGGCTTCAATTTTAAAACAGCTGGTGGTGGCTGATTGCTCTAGTGTGGCTACTTTCAATTATCAAGTATTAAAAGTTTATTAGTTAACAATGCTGTAGCCTCACTGGATTTCATTAAGCATTAAGAATGTGGTCTAAAACAAGAGTGACCTAAATACAGTTTTAGAAAGTGACTAAATGAATGTAAGAACCAGTCATTTCACTTTCAAAGCTGAATATACAGTGAAAGATGGGCCAAACAGTAGCTTGGAGGAGTGTCTTCATGTCTTTATGTTTAGGCACCAGAGAAGATAACTTACCATCATTCTTTGCTTGAATTACACTGACTAGAATTTCACTTTTTTTATTACATCTATTCAGATATTTTCACAGGCAACTGCTCCACAGAGCTGGCCTGCCATTAACTGCTCATGGTAAAGTGTGCTTGACGAAGTCATTGCACCCAAATCCTCCAGATGAGTAGGCCAATACCTTGCAGGGAAACAAGTTGATGTTGGAGAACACAGTATTTGGGGTTAAGTCCAGAAGAACCAAACAGTTGGTTCAGGATTTGTGTCTGCTGGTAATGAGACCCTCTGTGTGTGATTTGTGGCATGTTTTTCAGGCATGTGCACTAAATAACTTGTTAAACTTTGATCAGGAGACTGTCAGTCACAGAAGCATAAGGTCTCTTACTCTGACTGACACACACACACACACACACACACACACACACACACACACACACACACACAGTATGTCTTCTTGGGTCCTGTTGCATAGGAGGCCTCAGCCATTAGTCCACAGTGAGAGCAGCAAGGCTTGAAATGAAAAGCTGATAATGGCTGTGTTTAAAATGAGACCTGCCAGAGGATCCCACAGCTTGTTACGTCTGATAAATGGGCCAGTCTGTTTGGGGACTATTGGAGACCACTTTATATAACGCATATGGCCCTGAAACAGTGATTCCCTTCATTATATCATAATGATTACATCTGTTATTTTGGCTCTATCAAATAAGCATGGTTTGCAAAAGTAAAACTTTGGTTGATCCATAGGGCTCCTTAAAGGAGACCTAATATGCTGATTTCTAACTATTTTCATTCTTCGACTCTACTACAGTGTTTGTATGATTCACAGATCAAAATGGGCAACCTCTCAGTTCATTCACTGTCCAAAACAAACAGTTTAGCCCCGCCCCCTTTTGAACTAACTGTCTTCTTATTGGTTGGCACTTGAAAACAGAAGGTTCAAACAGAGGGTAGGTGGTGCTCACAGCTAGAGCTGTACATCTGAGACAAATGGTCTGCACCCACCATGATGATGCATGCACTTGGTGTAATTTTTGTCCAAGGACACTTGACATGCAGACTGAAAAAGCCAGGGATCAAACCAGGAACTAATAGATGGGCTGGGAATATCCTTTATAGTATCATTTAGATATAAGAGTAGAAAAGTCTGTGGAAAACTGATGATTTAGAGCAATCTGAAGCCTGAGTTTTTGACTTATAGGTGTTACGTGTAAATAGATTGACCTCATTATTTAAAACTTTGAACCCGCCGGGACAGTATATACACAATATTGCCAAAAGTATTCACTTATCTGCCTTCACACACATTTGAATTTCAGTGACATCCTATTCTTAATCCATAGGGTTTAACATGATGTCGGCCCATCCTTTGCAGCTATAACAGCTTCTGGGAAGGCTTGCCACTGGTTCAGGAGTGTTTATTGGAATTTTTGACCATTCTTCCAGAAGCACATGTGTGAGGTCAAACACTAATGATGGAGAGAAGGCCTGGGGGGCTGAAAAACCCCTGAAAAACACCCCCACACCATAATCCCCCCTCCACCAAACTTTACACTTGGCACAATGCAGTCAGACAAGTACCATTCCCCTGGCAACCACCAAACCCAGACTCACCCATCAGATTGGCAGATGGAGAAGCATGATTCATCACACCAGAGAACACGTCTACACTGCTCCAGAGTCCAGTGGCTGCGTACGTCACACCACTGTATCTGATTCTTTGCATTGTGCTTGGTGATATAAGGCTTGCATGCAGCTGCTAAGCCATGGAAACACATTCCATGAAGCTCTCTCTACACTGTTCGTGAGCTAATCTGACATGAAGTTTGGAGGTCTGCAGTGATTGACTCTGCAGAAAGTTGCCGACCTCTGTGCACTATGTGCCTCAGCATCTGCTGACCCTGCTCTGTGATTTTATGTGGCCTACCACTTCATGGCTGAGTTGCTGTCATTCCCACTTCACTTTCACTTTGTTATAATCCCACTAACAGCTGACTGTGTTATATTTAGTGGTGAGGAAATTTCACAACTGGACTTGTTGCACGGGTATCATTCTACTGTATCACGGTACCACCCTGGAATTCACTGAGCTCCTGAGAGCGACCCATTCTTTCACTAATGTTTATAGAAGCAGTCCGCATGCCTAGGTGCTTGGTTTATACACCTGTGGTCATGGAAGTGACTGGAACACCTGAATTCAGTGATTTAAATGGGTGAGGGAACACTTCTGGCAATATACTGTAGGTGGCAGAAACTTTGTTCAAAGATAACCCAAAGAAACAAACCAAAACCAACACCACATACCTACTGACCAGGAATGTGCATAACCGCTGCAATGCATTGCCTGTGTACCATTTTCCTAAAGGAAATGTACACTTCATTACAGCTGAGGTGTTGTTAATGAAGCTGTGGCCATCTGTTCTATCAGATATGACAACACTGCATTTAGCAAAGTTTTCTAAAATTTACTAAAAACAAATTAATTGGTGTAGAACAAAAAAATATGAGAAGACAGCTGATCGCAAGCCAAGATGAGCACCAGATTAATGTGGAGGTAAAAGTAAATATAAGCACGTTCAAAATGTGCTGTTCTATTCCTTTAGTGCCCGAAGGAGTGCACTAAGCTCAGAAAATCAAACTGTGGTGGTTATTTTGGGGGAATAATTTTACCGTTGTCCTGCCTTTTTTTTTTCTTTTCCAGATAAATTAAATGAAATCTGTCTGACTGCCCGCTGCTGTAAGATCTCCCTCTGTTACTCTGACAAAAACATTATCATCACCAACCATGACAGAGACATACAAATAAAAAGCAGAACACAGAGTGCGACAAGTAATCTGACACTACAAACGCTAACTTTAAAACATCTCGTACTAGTGTTTTCTGTCCTCATCTGCATAACAGAATTTGTGAGTCACTTAAAAATAAAACCTACTCTCAATTTGGCTAATCTGCCTCTAATATAAAAGACTGAGGAAAGAAGACTATGTTGAATGTTTAGAATCAGAAAGGCATCATTTATGTGTCTCCAGCACAGTATATAAATAAAAAAACCTCCTTACAGTAGTGATTAGCCAATCAAAATGTAGCCACGCACTGAAGCATAATCTGCTTCAACATCTCTTTTACTCCAAATGAGACCATAATCCAGAAAAATGATCATGTTGTATTCAATAAGACCTAAACTCATCAGCCGTGTTTACTGAGGTGATGCATGGATATTTTCCCATATACTTATACACAGTTAAGCCTTGATTACACGGCTGTGATCATCAGGCATCAGCATACGCGCTTGTTTTTCTGACTTGTCTGTGGAGAGTTTGCATTACAATGCACCAACTACACACACGCCCCAGGCAGCAGACTACAAAAAAAGTATAACAGGAATGCATGCTCGACCATTGGGTCTGAGCACGCATTCGAGTGCAATCGAGGCTTAAGACTTAGTTTTGCAACTTAGTAACGTGACCCATGCATATTAGGTGGAGCAATTTCACATAATAGTCCAGTAGTGCAATAAATCTGGGTTATTGTGATTGTTGATGTCTCCCATAATGCTTATGATCAGTCTAGTCTGTTTAGGTTTGAATTTTCAATGTGTAAGTGTTACTTTTAGTTAATGTTCATAATTTTCCAGTTCAAATGAAGGTGGTTTGTGTTGCTAATTGTAATTTTTGTGCAGATTTATAGTTTTTTAACTATTAATGAAGTGGCTGTTTAGAATCCATTCAGATGTCCAGTAGTTTCTTTTTCATTTAGTTGCAAGCCACACAAAACATTACTGAGGGTCACCATTAGCAAGCAAGGCATACTTTTGCCGCTTTTCCACTGTTACCTGCTCAGCTTGACTCCACTTGGTTTTTAGGGGTTTCCAGTAGCTGGTAGTACCTGGAACTGGGTGCTTTTTTAGTACCTACTCAGCCACGGTTCCAAGCAAGCTGAGCCGATCCAAAAATGTGACGTCAACAGAATCCATGCCAATGATTGGCCCGGAAGTGACATCACTAGATGACTCAGGAGACCCACTGCTTAACAAGCATTAGCCTCCGCATTTTGAAACCCAGCAACGAGGGAAACGGCTAACACTAACCAACACAGACATTTTTATGCTTGGTGGCTGACGACAGAATCCAAAGGGAGCTAGATGTAGCGACCGTTTGTGTTTGTGTTGCATACAAATGATTTCGTGTGATATTTGGGCTGCCTTGCTGAGGCGGTACTCAATTGTAATGGAAAACAAACAAAACCGAGTAGAGTCGAGTCAAATTGAGCCAATTAGGTACTAGTGGAAAAGAGGCATTTTAGAACCCTGCTTGTAGAGGATGTGAACAAAGAACATATTTTTTTATGTTTAAACAATGCTGTGAAGTAAGATAGATTTAATGTGTGCCAGTGCAGTTCTTTGGGATTTGGTGTGTTAAAGCAAACCCAGCTCTGTCATATCCATGTGCTTCACAGATTGCTGCTTCCCTCTGTGTATGTTTACCTGCTTTGTTTTTTGTTTTTGTTGTTAGACGTGAGATAGTGATTACATTGTCATCTCAGTAACTGATCTACATGTTGGCAGAGTACATTAGCAGTAATGTGAGTGGTTTGTCAGTGCAGTGTACTAGAAGCCTTACCTAACAGGCTGTTAAATAAGCGGTGCATTCAACCTATTTCCCCATTGTCATTATTATCAGTTGTAGAGCGCAGAGCTGAGCAGCCATGCGGCCAGTCAGAAGAGAAAAAGCGGCAGGATATTATAGTCCTCACCGCTGCTTCATCTTTTCTCGTGTATGCGTGTCTGTGTATGTGTTTATTTGCGTGTGTGTGTTTCCAGGTGATGTGAGATAAGCAGTTGGAGCGTAAAAGATCAATCAAGAATAATGATATGCACCATGTCATTTCAGCTAAACCTGTGTCTGTGCTCACAGCCAGCAATCAATGAGAGGCCGTTAACGTGCAGTAAACCTGCCTAGTTCACATCAGTTTACAAATGCAGAGGAAGTAGAAGAGGCAGAGCAGGTTATACACTGTTGAAAGATTTTCAGATCAAAGTTACTGAACTCCAAATTGTCTCAGATGCATCAGTGTACGTGTGTCATAGATAAAACCATAAAATGCATATAAAAGATGGACCTAGCGTCTGGGTTAGAACACCAGCCCGGGTTAAACAATCAACTAGAGTAGATTGAAGAACAAGATTGAGGGCCTTTGCTGTGGTGACATAAGAGAATCTCGGCAGTATTGAATATGGCAGCGTGCCACTGATTGCAAACATTTCAGTTATTCGTCTTCTCCGCAGTTTATTCACAGACAGCTTTAAAAATAATAAAAATATTCTCTAGCTATATTTCCACTAACTTCTACACACCAATGATGTAGTGGACATTTTGGAGTCTATAGATTAAAAAAACAATCTATCCAACCCATGCCATTCCTAATCGAAATTCTCCAGAAAGACTTTCAGGCTCTACGTGAATCAGTGGCGTACAGCCAGCAGCAGGTGGAAACACTCATATGTCCTAAACATTGTCACACACTCACCTCTCCACAGTTTCCTCACATGTACTCAGTCTGCTACAACTCAAAACAAAGAGGCATGGCCATATTGATTAACAGGAAGAGAAACTTCACCATTAGCAACACTAGAACAGATCCAGAACGTAGACTTATAATACTTAATTTATCTGTTCAAAATATGGATTTATGTATTGCTAGTGTATATGGACCAAATGTTGATGACCCTTACTTTTTTCATACCTTCTTCACTTCGCACACTGATCACTCTGACTCCACATTTATAATAGGAGACTTCAACCTGGTATTTAATCCAGACTCTGACAGACTCAGTACAGCAGTGAGTCAAAGGAACTGGCAGTCTGCAGACATTCTTAAACAATACATGAAGGGGCGCCAGGGTGGCTCAGTGGTTGAGCGGGGGACCAAATATGCTGTGTGGCAGTGCAGATGACGACTCAAGTCCCAACCTAGTTGCCATTCATTGCGTGTCTTCCCCCATCTCTCCCGCCTTCCTGTCTCTCTCCACTGCACTATCAAATAGAGCTGCAAAACGCCAAAAAAAAAAACATGAAGGGTTTTGGTCTTTGAGATGCTTGGCATTCATACCTCACCACTCTCAGGGACTACACCTTCTTTTCACCAGTGCACCACTCACATTCTCGCTTAGACTGCTTTTTATTTTGCAGCTCTGTTATGATGGATATCAATAAAGCAGTTTATACTTTACTGTATGATTGAAAAGATGGGGACAAGGACATATTTTCTGCAAAAATCCATAAGGATGTGACGTTATGCTCATCCAGAGTGAGCATATTGCTTGAAAATCTCTCTCTTACGATCCCACCATTAACAGCGATGCTAGCTAACTGTAGCTTACAAATGGAGTCCTCTAATATCAGCAACTAGTTGGTCCACAGCACAATGCAGTTGGCCCACAACATAAATCCCTGATTCATGCAATTTAGCAGCAAGTTATAGCTAGCTGGGAACCCATATCTCACTTGCTACTATTATTGCTAGAAAAGTCATGAGTGGAAATGCTGGTTGACTAACTGCCAGATTACATCATCATGACATATGATATTGTATCAAACTGTATTGGTTTTAGCAACCAGTAACTCTATAACTATAATCTATAACTAGATCTATTACAAATTTTTGTTTTCTACGATAATAGCCAACACAGTTGTCAGCTTGGTGACGTTGGTTGCTTCTTCTGGTCCACATTAACTTTGTTGCCATTATACTGTTACTCAGGTATAGAATGGATATGCTGGTCTCCCAGTTGTTATACAAGATGCACGGTATATGCAGTAGTGCAATATAATAGCACGAGGCAGTCAGGAGAACAAGCAACACAATGACTGTAGTTCATTAATGGCCATTGGAGTCAAAACTAGCAGCTGCTTCCTTATTCACAGCAGGTCACTCCGCATATTTGATTTGATAGATTTTTACAGCGCATGTCCTTGGTGACGCATTTGTGTCTCCTCCCAGGATCAAACCGAGGTTGTTTCACTTGTTAGGTGAATGCATGAATCACTATGCTATGGAGCCACTCACTGGAATTGTTGGTTGGTGCAAAGAATATCAAACAGTTTTTTTGTTTGTTTGTTTGTTCATTTTTCAGTGAATGTTTTCAGTATCACAAAAAGGGGGTCTATCCAGCAGAGTATTTGGTGCCTTTCTGTCCTTGGAAATGCAACTGGTTCAACACACTGAATATTCCTCAAGAGTCCAACAATTTCCTTTTGACATGTTTATTTTTCTTTTCCACATATGGGTAAATTGAACAAAGAAATTATTCCCACAAGATGATGCACCTAAGGGGTTCATATCAAGGTGGAAGACCAAAAACAAACACAATGAAATGAAACTATAGTTACTCACTAGAAAATCCGTGACCTCATCCTGTCCAGCTTTTAAATACCGCTTGATACAATTACTCTGCACTCCATATTTCAACACAGTTCATTTACACAGCTTCAGTAGTTGAGTCATTCTTCAGTCTTAATACTTATGCATAATTAGCAAAACACAGATATCAGAATCCTAATTGTCTTTAGCAGTAACCTGGTTTTCTTTCTCTCCTGTGAATCTCTACTTTTCTCACTCATGTATGCAGGTTCTTCCCAACCAGCCCATGTTATAAGGCGGTGACCCAATCTTACTTGAGTTATGACTGCTTTACTGCCTCCGCCTTACTGTTGGTGCTGAGAAATAAAATCTACCACAGGTCCTCATCTAATCACTTTAAATATAATGCAAGTGGTCCCCATCACTCAGTTTCATGAGTCTGCTATGAGGAAAAATCTAAGACCATTGTCCAAACCTTACTTCAGTGTTTTCCTTGATTCACCACACACTGAGCTGGTAGGTGGAAGGCTGAATGGGATTTTGGAGTGCAGTGTGTATTTGGGGGCTTAAAGATCAAGCAGGGCTTTTCATATGATGGAGCTGCAGACTGAAGGAGGGATGATGAATGTATCACATATATTGGTCTGGACTCTTCACTCTGAGCAAAGAATGCAAGCACGGTTGTAATAAACACTTTTTTTGCTCTCTCTCTCTCTCTCCTTTTTGTATCCCTCTCTCTCAATCCCAACCTTTGTGTGTCCAGTCTATTGACCCAGGACAGCAGTTCACCTGGGAGCACTCCAACCTGGAGGTCAACAAGCCAAAGAACCGCTATGCAAATGTTATTGCTTATGACCACTCCAGGGTCATCCTCACACCTGTGGATGGTGAGAAACAAGCAATGGTTCAAGACTTTATTGACCTCCATTTTCTGATCTGCTTCTTTTTTTGTTTGCTTACTATGTTCAACTGTGTTTTTTGTTTAAGGAGTTCCAGGTAGTGACTATATAAATGCCAACTACATTGACGGATATAGGAAACAGAATGCTTACATCGCCACCCAGGGGCCGCTGCCGGAGACACTAAGTGACTTCTGGAGGATGGTGTGGGAGCAGAGGACATGCACCATCGTTATGATGACTCGCCTGGAGGAGAAGTCACGGGTGAGCCTCCTTTCATTTTGCAGGAAGGTTCAGATGGTTTTTGTATGGCCTAAACCTATATGTGAACCTTCCCTATAGCACTTCTTTCAGTTTTGGGGGGGAGTAAAAAGTAATCTACACTAGGGGGATAAAACCCTGGGTGGCACTTCTGATTGCTTAAACTCAAAGAAGAAACCTGCATTTTTAAAAACAAGCAACCTAACAGGAGCCAGGTGAAGAACAGCACAACAATAGACTCAATAGACTTTACATCAGAGAAAGTTAGAGACAGACAGTGTCTGTTTGTGCAAACTAGAAAGCTAATAAAGAGAGAAGCTGGTATTAGTGGAAATAAAGTGGTGAATCAGATAAGTAAAGCATTATTTTCTGGTTGTTTAACAGCAGCTACAGTCAAAAAGGAGAATAAACACACCACCCCTCTGTGCAACCATGCAAGAAGGTTCTACTTGTTACAGCAGCAGCTTCATTCTGTCCACTATAGCTGTATGTTCCAGGCTTCCACACAAAGAACTGAAAAGAGAGAAACAGTAGAGATGTATCCTGTTCTCTGTGTTTTCATTAAGTCTGCATTATAAACAGCTACTGCTATATCAGCACACTAATTTATCAAATTTTGTAACCAGTTGGGGGTGAGGGGAAAAAAACGGAGCAGACAGAATTAGGACTAAAGACATGTATGGGAGAGAGACAGAATTTAAAATTAATTACTAATGATCAAATGTAATAGTGGTGAAAAAGAGGTGAGTGAAGAAGAAACCACTCAGTAGCCTCAGTCTATTAGCATAACTAAGGGATGGTTCAGGGTCACCTGATCTAGTCGTAACTATAAGTTTTATAAAAAATGAAAGATTTAAGCCCAGTCTTAAAAGTAGAGAGGATGTCTGTCGCCCAAATCCAAACTGGGAGCTGGTTCCGTAGAAGAGGGGCCTGAAAGCTGAAGACTCTGCCCCCATTCTACGTTTAGAAACTCTAGGAACCACAGGTAAGCCAGCAGTCTGAAAGCGAAGTGACAATATGGTACTATGAGTTCTCTAAGATAAGATAGGGCTTGATTATTCAAGACCTTGTAAGTGAGGAGAAGGATTGAATTCTAGATTTGACAGGCAGCCAGTAAACAGAAGCCAATATGGGAGAAAAATGTTATGTCTTTCTAGTCCCTGTCAGTATGCTAGCTGCACCATTTTGTATCAGCTGAAGGCTTTTTAAGGAACTTTTAGAATAGCCTGATAACAGTTAATTACAGCAGCCCAGCCTAGAAGTAATAAATGCATGAACTAGCTTTTCAGCATCACTCTGAGACAGGATGTTTCTAATTTTAGCAAATTTTTTATACAAATGAATATGGGCAGTCTGACATATTTGTTTATATGCACGCAGGACATTAGACATATCATGATCAAAAAGGACTCCAAGATTCCTCACAGTGTTAGTAGAGGCCAAGGTAATGCCATCTAGAGTATCTGGTAAGACACCATTGTTTAATTGATGTGTGTCATCTGCCTTCATGGATAGATAAAGTTGGGTATCATCTGCATGCAATGAAAGTGTATGCAGTGTTATCTAATAATACTGCTTAAGGAAAGTATGTACAATGTAAATAGAATTGGTCCCAGGACAGAACCCTATGGAACTCCATAATTAACCTTAGTGTGTGAGGAAGACTCCCCAGATAAATATGATTCAAACCACTGCATTGCAGTACCTTTAATGCCAATGTCATGTTCTTTGTAATAAAATATTATAGACAACAGTATCAAAAGCTGCACTGAAGCCTAGCAGGACAAGCACAGAGATGAGTTCACTGTCAGAGGCCATAAGAAGATCGTATGTAACCTTCACTAATGCTGTTTCTGTACTGTGATGAATTTAGATGTTATTGTGTCATTGTGCGCACAAGGCACACAACGAAATGATTGTTCCAGATCACTCATCCAGAGACGATCATCTGCGGTCATGCAGCCAGAGACCGGTGCTACCATTAGGCAATGTGGTTTAAGTGTCTTGCCCAAGGACACATAGCAGCGCAGGAACTGGCAACCCTCTGGCTGCAAGGCGAGCGCCTACCCACTGCACCACTGCCACTGTTTTTGGAATTCTGACTGAAACTCTTCAAATAAACCATTCCTCTGGAGCTGTTTGATAAAAGGAAAATGATGAATCAGTCTATAATTAGCTAAGACAGCTGGATCAAATAAGGGCTTTTTATGTAATGGTTTAATTACCACCACCTTAAAAGCCTGTGGTATTTAACCTGCCAATAAAGATAGATTAATCATGTGTAAACTTGAAGTCATAATTAATTGTGAAAAGCCTTTGAGTAGTCTTGTAGGAATGTGGTCTAAAAGGTGCATTGATGGTTTAGAGGAAGAAATTATTGAAACCAACTCAGAAATATCGATAGGAGAGAAAGAGTCTTGAGTAAATATCAGCAGTTATTAAAGTTGCATCTAGCCAATTTAGAATTACCAATTAATCTGATATTCTTATCTGTGGACTGTGGGGGAAACTGGAGCAGCCAGAGGAAATCCACACAGTGGCAGGGAGCACCTTCAGGAACCTTCTTCCTGTGAGGTAGCAGTGCTAATCGCTGCACCACTGTGCTACTAGTACTACAAGGAAATTGCCATACAACCACCTCACAACAACTGTTTCACATGCCTGAACATGACATGACTCAGTGATTCTTGCTAAATTTTATTGGAAAAAAAAATTAAAGATCTTCAATTTCATGTGTACCATACAAACTGGCCTTGAAAGTGGCACCAAAAAGACCACAAATTTCATTAAAAAAAAACAAAAGCTTTAGTTTCTCTGAAAATCTCTGCTCAGTTATTTCTACTGCTTGCTTTTACAGCTCCATTACTTTGAGATTTGAGATTTGTCTTGAAGAAACATATTGTGCTGTAGTTGCATGCCTCTTTTCAGTTCAAGGACTTTCTGAAGTATCCATATCTTTATATCTGTGGTGTGTGGATTCAAAGTGACAAGACAAATAGAGTTTGTCTACTGGCAAATGGTATCCATTTGCCAGAACAGGCCTCGCTTTACACTTCGGTAACTTCCACCTCTCTTGAAGTTGTCTGCCTTCAGCATTAACTTTCATTTTTGGCTTCATTGCCTGTTAACTAGCATGTTAACTTGACGGTGCAATGGAGGTGGACATGTCTGTCATGTAGGGCAAAATTTCTTATAAATAAAGTGATTTGTGGGCTAGATGAAAAGTCTCCAAGTGCCAGAATTGATTTTGACACGTGTGATGTAGACATATAAAAATGCATCACTCCAGCTGATGGAGGGCTAGAGGTGGTCTAACCCGTGAACATCAGAGCACAATTTATATATTTTCTAATATTTTGTTCTATTACTTTCTGGATAAAATTAATCCATTCTCTCACAATGGGAGATACATTACAAATAGTAGAAGACAGGAGGCTGGAGGAGGAGTGTCGACCCTCTGATTTACTGTTCTGAATGTAGTTCACTCACAGTACTGATGAGCTTGGCTCTGCGGCCGCAGAAGCAGCATGCCGCCTGTGGAATCACACGGCAGGTAGCAGGGTAGAAACTGCGTTCATATGAGTAATGATGTGAAACCCTCATTCTCACTGTTAATAACTCCACAACTACAGGGCAGAGCTGAGTGCCACAGCAGTGTGCCATTATTATTTGTGACAGTGGCCATCAGCCCTCTGCCAGAGCCAATAACAGCCATCTGTGGTTCAACCAGAGGCTCAGCAAATATTAGAAGCTCTCTAACCTGAGAGGCAGAGGTGGCAACCTGTCTGTCCACACTTTCTGCTAAAGTGAAGGAACTCACACATCTCTGTGCATGTTCCAAAATGAAAACCGCTATGAAAACAACCCACATTTATTTACAGACTGTAGCATCAGAGGCTGCCATATACACCAGCAATTTTCTCTGATTATTTATTACAGGCAACTTACTTAGCAGCATTGATTTTGGGGCCATGTGAAGTAAACCATCCTGGAAGCTTGGGGTTGTAAGGGTCTAAGATTATGATTCTAATCTAATCTTTTGTAATTTAATCACGGAGACAGTTTCCAAAGTCATTTTCATGTATGAATTAATATCTCAGACAAATCGGGTCAGAGCATTGTTCAAAGTTGCCCTTTCTCACATGCAGCACACATCTGGAGGTAGTATGTCTAAGATGTGTTCTCACTACTTTGTATCTTGTATTAGAGTAGTTGTTTTCAAGAGACACTATCTCGGGAGGAAGAGCGTGCAAGAACCTACATATTCGACACAACTATTTCCTGCTGTGTGCTTCGTGTGGGAAAGAAGAAGTTTGGAAAATGTCCCAATCCAACTCTCCTGATATTGTCAAGAGTTTGTGTTAAAGCAGCTATCCACATAGACATTTGGGCCTACAGGACTACTTGGTAGTTTTAGCTCAGTTACAGCACTGGTAAATGTTGTGTGGGGCCAGATGTGTCCCAGATACCACAACATGTCTTAGTTCCACCTTATATGTTGGAATTAAGTTGAGACAGCCAAACTCATCAATGCCATTAGTCAAGGTCAACTGTGGCACAAAAAAACAGCAAGCATGGGCTACATTTGGAGCAAACTAGGGGTGAGAGTCCAGGTTCCAGGGGAAGTAGTCTAAGCAGAGATGCCCAGACCTCCCTCTCCCCAGCCGTCTCCTTCAGCTCTTCCAGAGGGTTACCAAGGTATTACCAAACCAGGCAAGAGATGCTCTCCAAATGTCCTGGGTCTACCCAGGAGTCTCCTCCTGGTTGGACAGCCCCGAAACACCTCCTCTTGCTCCTGTCAATGTGGAGAACAGCGGCTCTCCTCTGAACCCTTTCTGATGTCTGACTTCCTCACGATACCACTAAGGCTGTTTCCAAACTCCACGAGGAGGGGGCTTGTTTCAGCTCGTCATTGCCTAAAGCTTGTGGCCGTAAGTGAGGTTAAGAATTGGCCAGTAAATCACCACCTTCACCTCCAGCTCTCTCTTTTCACCTGCACAGACCAGCACAGCAATACACATCCCTGCAGATGCTGCACCAATCCCTCTGTCAAACTCCCACTTCACTTCCAACACTACCATTCATATAACTAAATAATCCTTTATTTTGTCTCTGTTTGCAGGTGAAGTGTGACCAGTATTGGCCCAGTAGAGGCACAGAGACATACGGGATGATTCAGGTGACCATGCTGGACACACTGGAGCTGGCAACATATAGTGTGCGCACATTTGCCCTCTATAAGGTAAGAACTGTGCAGTATGTGAGTGATAACTGACAGACAGCAGAAGACAAGCTCTTTATGTTCATGTGATAAACGTCTCTTTCACTAGGAGGGAGGTTGTTGAGGAGGTGAATCATCCTAGATTCTTAAAATCCACCATGTTGCTGTTGATGTTTTTAGGGTTAGGTTCGCATCCTAGTCCATTTCAGTCCTTTAAAAGGATTCACCTGTTTGGTGAAAATTAATTTGAAAGTTAGCATCTTCTATTTTGAAATTAAGCTTCTTTAGCATGCAGCTTAAATGTAACCTAACCTTAATTTTATGCTAAGTAGTTTGGTAAACTAAACATTTGTTAGATATTCTACCATTCCATGACCCGGGGACATTCAGTTTCCTCTCGCCAAACACAGGAGATTGGTGTCGTTCATTTATGTGCTTGTTAAGTTTGACATTATTACTCATTTCCAGGTCTTTCATTTTTCTAAAGCTCTTTTCTAACAAAGATTTAATTCTTTCATCTCCAATAAAACTATCCATGTGGCTTTCTCCATATGCCACAATGAAGTTTAACATCCAGGCATCCAAGGAAAGATGGAAACAGGATCTTTATATCATCACTTAACAAGTGGATGGCCTGACTGTAGCTGTTTACTTCTTACAACTGCATTTACACTTCAAAAATCATAAAAATGCCATCAATTCATGGACCTTATTCTGCTGACTGGGGTGGAAGTATCATAAACTTGTGTTTCCCACAGATCTATTTTTTCTCTGATGATCCAATACGTTTTTTAGGGAACTGACAAAAAGCAATTGGGATGCTAAAGAGATGCTACCTTCTAGGTTGGCCTGACAAAAGGTCCTCCCTGCAGCACTCCATGTTGATTAAGGCTTCAGCACCCTTTAGGAGGATAGAAAAGATTATTTCTTGTATAGAAAGTGCTTAAGAGTCTAAGAAGATTGTGGCCTTGGTGCCTGAATTTGAAAACTGTGGTGTGCTTGATGTTATGTTTGTCACTAATAAAGCTATCAAAAAGCCATCATACACCAAGGACACTTTATATGCCTCTGAGTGCTGCACAGGGTGCATTTGTGATGTACAAATAGTGCATATTAAGAAGTTCTTAGATTAATCATTCAGATGATTGAGTTTGTGTCAGTGAATCTTTTAGCTGATGGCCAAATAATCACATCAGTGTTCTGGGCTCTGTTTTTATGAGTGACAAACATGAGTAAATGTGTGTAACAGAACGGCTCGAGTGAAAAAGAGAAGTTCGACAGTTCCAATTTCTGGCTTGGCCCGACCACGGAGTGCCTGAGTATCCCACCCCAACACTGGCCTTTCTACGCAGAGTCAAGTCCTGCAACCCTCAAGATGCAGGACCCATGGTGGTTCACTGCAGGTAAACCTTCTCCTACATTCACACAAACGCTTCAGCATGCTTAAAAAAAGCATCACATCATCTGACATTGCCTGAAACCACCTTCCCAAATACACGTGTATGCAATTCAAACCAATAACCAGTGCCCGTTTGAGGCGCGTGTACACAGCCATCTTGCAAGTTTTTCACAGCTACACTGCGTGATATGGATTTATTGTAATTGGGCAGGACATCAAGTTTGATGCATGCAGATCAAATGCTGATAATACCACCAGCTGAATCATGGGCTATGACACACAGCTTGTGCTCTTTGTCGCCATGCTCCATTCTTCCGAGCTCAATCGTGATAAAACCCGGAGGACGCATCATACAGTCACACCTCATCTAAATCAACATCTTCCTTGGAATTCCCAACAAGTTGTTTTACCTGTTTTCATCTCCATCTATTCCATTTTGGTCTGTATTGTTTAGTAATTTATTTATTCATTCAGGTGATGTCATTTTATGCTCCATTTCTATTGGTTGGTTAGTGTAAGGATGTTGTCGCAGCATCTCACACTGTAAAATAATCATTCTAAATTTCGGATGCTTGTATTTTTAGTTTTGTCCCAGTCTAACGCCGATCTCGTCACAAAGCCAGCTTTGAACTTTCCCCGCAGCCTGCTGAGGCACACAAAGATCAAAGATAATAGTTGCTTTTTACACCCTGTCAGAAAGTGCGTGTCTGACATTTGCATTTGTGCAGTTTGTTTCTCTAAGAATACAAATGCAAATACACCATTCTTAGAGGTGAATCAGGCAGGCGAAGAGACGCAGCCTGGAGGAAGCTCTCAAAGAAGCCTTTTCACCCCAATTTCCAGTGTAAACATTAATCTGCCTTTAGACATGCTTGGACAATAAGTCATAACCTAGTTTGTTCAAAGCATACTAACGCCTTTAAGCCACCAGCGCAATTCTGTTTAAATACTTTGCTTCAAGTGCTGAATGTTCTTCACAGCTAACCCATCAAAGTAAATGTGTTATGCCAAAAGAAAACAGAACTCCTTCAAAGTGTTTCTGTACACTGCGCACAGCACACTCATGTTTACCAACCCGGCCGATCTGTGCAGCTTTAAACCAAACTTATCAAAGGAACAACGGGGGCAAAGATCTGAAAAGCCTGTCCAGTTTTCTGTAGGCAGCGTGCTCCCTCCCTGCTGTCTGAAGGACCTTCACACCACTTCTTCTGTGAAGAAGGAGGATCAGTGATTTCAAAGTGTGGCACTGTGAAATACTTCAGTATCTAAAGTTTATACTGCATTTATTCACACCCCAACCTGTAATATAGAAAGAGGAAAGCAAAGGATGCACTCCTGCACTTTCTTTGTGTTTCGGGTTGAGCAGGTGTTTTTGTACTCCTGCGTTTAGTGTGTCTGGTGTATTGCTTCTTCTGTCCTTGTGTCAAGTCCACACGTCATGCTCTCTGTGTTTGCCCCTTCCTGTTTTATTTTGGTATTTCTGAGGTCCTTGCACTTTTGTGTTTAATTTTGCTTCCTGTGTCTCCCTCCCAGCTGTTTCCAGTTGTCTCGTCCCCTCGCGGTGCTGTAGTCGTCTGTTTCCTGGTTTTTGTCTGACCATCCTTAGTTTTGGGTCCCAACTCTGCCTGACACACCGCCCGTCAGGACAAAAAAAAAATGTGATCTTTCATTATCTCGAAAATGCTCCCTGTATATGTGACATCGTTTCTCATTAATATCCATCCATTAATCCATTTCCAAAAATGAGCTGTTAAGTTGGTAAAATGAACAGAAATGTAGATTCTGGTGAGAAAAAAGTAGCTGTTTTGTTCTTAAATTGAGGGACCCACATCTATAGTGCCAGCTGGATGTCATAAAGTACTGGAAAAGGGGCCCAAATGTAGGGCTTAGAAACAGGCAGGAGTTTTGTTATTGTTTTTATTTTGTTTTTGTTGGGGTTTTTTTTTTGTTGTTTTGTTGCTTTTTTTTAACACACAAACCTTTTATTAGGTTATTGCACAGTCCCAAAAATATAAAGCCCACAGGGAAAGGACAAAATCCACAAACAGGCCAGGAGCACACAGCAGGTTATACAGATGCTAAGACATAGATGGGGGGGAAGGACTGGAATATACATTCATACATGAGGTAATCAGGGACTTGAACACAGGAGATTAATGAGACACGTCTGAAACTGATTGGGACAATTACACAGGAGAAGTAATACTAAAAGTAAGACACAAAAGAGAGTGGGCTATCAAAATAAAACAGGAAATGGCCAAAAGGGGAATCACACTACAACATAACAGGAAGATTGAAAACAACCTAGTGGTAAAAACAAAAGTGATCACACAAATGAAAAGCATACCCAAATAATGAATCTGAGGCAGATGCTCAGAGAAACACAGAAACTGGATCTTCAAATATCAAATTAGGCTCCTGTAATTAAGGACTCAGACCCTAACATCTGTACTATTCCCAGCAGTGCTGAAAGGATGTTTGAAAGGATTGAAGAGGAGACTTCATATGTATTTATTAGTTCTTCCCAAGATATACACCACTGTAATTTGTCTTGGAAATATTTCCGCATTAGCCATCCGTGGTTACATGGTGGCGTATGCTCCTGGCAAGCACGCAGAACTCTTAATTCTTAATTCTTTTTTCGTAGGCTTTCAGGCATTGAAGGGGCATTTTAATGTCATGACATGCTGAAAGCATATTGAAAAATGCATCATATGAATGAGCTATTCCCCTGTGATTTCATTCTCCTCTGCAGTCCTTTCAAAGTCAGCTTAAAATTCACAGAAGAACACTGCTGAAAGTCGTGTAGAAACAGGAAATGACATTTACCTGTCATCAGGGACTCCCATGTGATGTGCTGCTGCAGAGTTAAATCTTTGTTTTATTGGCCAGAGATTTTGTTTGTGTCTCATAAACCAACATGAAACACACAAATCACGAGGCGCCATCCTGAAAGATATTGTACTGTAACCATTTTTTCCTTTAACTATAACTGAATAACTATTCTAAGAAGCAAACAGTTATTTTGTTACCAGTCAGTGAAATTAGATTTAAGATGCTGAAACTGATGTTTTAATCATTTTAATAATGATCAGTTGCAATTTTACAGACATTGTTCCTTTAAATAAGTATCAATTTATTATTTATTAACAGTGATTTAAAAAATTACATAATTATCGAGGTTAAGGAGGGTAACTGAGGAAAAGCACATGATTTTTACTTCTAAGGTGAGCAGGATTTTTTTTGCTTCTTTTTTCAGCCCCACAAAAAAAAACAGCCATAATTCCCTCTTATGGAATAGATATTACATTTCCATAAAGTCAGAGAACTCTATCTGGCTTTCCCATTTCCGATTCTACCACACAAATCCAGAATTCATACATTTCCATAAGAATCATAGAGTAGAAAATATGCAGGGGATGTGTAGCTATAGAACGCATCTATTTTTTTATTTATAACACAGTAAGTACACAAAAATGTATGCAGAGGTCCTGAACTGAATGCACTTTGAAGTGCACAGTCATCCTGTAATCCTGACACATCCCTCGTTTTGTCATGCAGGGTAGACTCTTTGGGGTTTGTCCTCCACAGTACATCATTGCAGATGCAACTATATAATAGTAAATAATGTGATAATATACACTGAAAGCTGTTCTCCTACTTATATATGCAAAGCAATACATTTTTAAGGTGTGAAAGATGGACTGCCCCTCATATGGCTCACAGTGGTTTGGTCCATTTCCTAAAACCAAGGTTATAGCTATCGCCCTTTACTTCTACCACACAATAGAGTAAAACATATTTATGTATTGGACTGCATTTTATTAGCTCCACAAACTCACAACTTCATTGTTTTTAACTTATACTGTCATTTTTAATTTAAGCTGGAAAGCATGACTCTTGAGGTTAGAAATCTATTTTACAATAGTGCCTTGGCACTAAACATACATGAAAATGTACACAAGATAAATAGTGAATAACAAAACAATTAAAAATTATCAGCTAAGTAAACTTAAAGCATCAGAATAAATGGTTGTCTTGCCAAACAGGGGCAATGATGTTGAGGCAACTTGAGGTAACCATTTCCAGATCAATGAATTTAGTGAGATCAACTCTTTAAGACTTTTAGTGTGAGCTTTAGGAAAAGATGCCATGAATAAGACTTTTGACCAAAGACAGTAACTACCTGTAATTGATGTGCAGGTGAGTAAGTAAGATAGGAGTAGCCCAAGAATGGCTTGTTAAAAAAAAGTAAAAAGAAAAAAGATTATACTAATGTTTGAGTGTACAGAAGGACAAAGCAGCCAAGCTGAGCATGGAGCACAGAGGTAAAGGCTTTAAAGGTCCTTCATGAATCTTCATGCTTCATAACAGACAAATGCAGTGTGTCTAAGCATTGTGAACACGCAGGCATATCAGTGACATCACCATAATCAAGTAATGACATGAAAGTGGGAGCAATAAGGTAACTCCTCGCCGCGATAATGTTAAAAGGTTTGGTTTGGCCCTGAAAATACCACACCAGTCAGGAGACGGCCGTGAAGCGGTCAGGGATGTCGAGTCTGATGTCTGTGTTTTCTCTTTGTGCTCTGTCAGTGCCGGTGTGGGCCGGACAGGCTGCTTTATTGTGATTGACGCCATGCTGGAGAGGATGAAACACGAGAAGTCGGTGGACATATATGGTCATGTGACGTGCATGCGAGCTCAAAGGAACTACATGGTGCAGACAGAAGATCAGTACATATTCATCCACGAGGCCCTGCTGGAAGCTGCAATCTGTGGCAACACAGAAGTCCCCGCCCGCAACCTTTATGCCCACATCCAGAAGCTGACCCAGGTCCCCCCAGGAGAATCTGTCACCACTATGGAACTGGAGTTTAAGGTGAGCACCTTTGGCTTTTGATTTGGAGTGAATGGTAAGCTTGTATAGCTTTGGGCAGTCAGTGTATTTAAAGGAGCACTTTGAACACATACATTAACTGGCTCTGCTATACTTGGATTCAGTGACAGGCTTTTTGATTCATAGAAAAATTTGTTTGAGTTCTGAGACTAACAGTTCAAAGATGTGATTTAGTTTCACACAGGCTCTTTAGATTCACCACTGAGGAGAGGGTTAGAGCAGTCAAAACAAAACTGTTTCTGTTGGGCTTTTTCTACTCTCATGTGCAATTCCACTGCATGTTTATCAGCAAACTGGAGGAAAATGGAATCAAATGTGGCAAAAAAAGAACTTGACTTGCAGCACATTAAATAAAATGACTAAGTACACACAGACACTCGTTTCCTTCATAAAGACTTGTCTTTTATTTGTATAGATTCTGTTCAACTTAGAAAACACTGTGAATTACTTTCAGATTTACTGCATGTAAATACTTTAATGCATCTAGAAATAACACATTTAAGCAGGATGGATGGATGGATGGACAAACGGATGGATGGATGGATGGATGCACAGTTGTGTTTCAAAGAGGTGCTTACCCTAGGTATAATTTTATAGCAATGTAATGATTTTCCAAATCCACAGTGTGGCTCACACCTTGCAACATGGAAGACAGAACCACATCATGAGACTGTGAGCGTATCATAGATTATGTCTGGGCTGGAGCGTTTTTAATCCCCCCAATTTTGTATTAAAATGCAGTTTTAGTCATAATGGTGACATAGTGTAGAGCTTAAAGTCAGAATCAATTATTACAACAATACAAGGGAGTAAAAGTCTGGATATCTTGGCCTGGTCTGTACAGTATCTCCAACTTCATGCAAATATAATACTCATGTGCATGATGCAGTGGAAGCGAAGAGAGGAGGAGGATTTCCCTCCTTCGTGCGGGGGGGTGGGGGTGGGGGGGTTAAAGCTTAACTTCTGAGCTCCTGATGACAGGCTGAAGGAGAGAGAACTGCAGGAGAGAAAGAGCCGGGACACACAAGAAGATAAGGTCCAACCAGGTTAGGTAGTTTTACACAGGATGAGCTGCAGCAATCTGCTGACTTTGACTGCTTTAGCAACAGTGCAGTGATTTAACCAGCTCTCCTTCTGAGGAGGGGGGGGCAACAACCAGAATTTTGCTGCTTGTTCAAGCAAGCAGGGTGGCTGTAAATCCAGACAGAGCATAATTAGGTTTTAATTCTCAGTCACTGCAAATTTCATTGTCAAACTATTCTCAGATTGACACTTGCTCTTGCGGTGCAGAGGACTCGTATTCGTGCTTGTCAGTAGAGCCACCCAAACTGGGGGAAAAAAAACAACTAAATCCTACATGCAGCTTGGTTTGCATTCAAACGTCTTATTTTCTTTGGTTTGATCTGCATTGTCACAGGCCTGTCAGCTCACACTAAATGTTTGAGGATTTGTTTTGACTTTTCAGCATCTTCAAGATGAGCTTTAACACACGGCAGCATCCGGCATTCATTTGAAGTCAGAGAACAAAACAAAAAGAACCAACTCAAAGTGCATCATTCTCGTGCATCAGTAAGAGTGTTAGCTCCGTGTGCCCTTTAACAACCTTGCTCACACATCACACACTCCAACAAGACCGGGTGGATTAGCACTATGAAGACCAGAGGCAGACAATAGACAGAGGATCTTGTTGTGTACCTGCAATCACCCGTCCTTCCTTCTGTCTCTGCAGAAACTGGCCAACTCTAAAGCACATACCTCAAGATTCATCAGTGCCAACCTGCCGTGCAACAAATTCAAGAACCGCCTGGTGAACATCATGCCTTTCGAGTCTCACTCGCGTCTGCCTGCAGCCGATCAGAGGGGTGGAGGGCTCTGACTACATCAATGCCAGCTTCATCGACGGGTACAGGTGAGCCCACAGAAATCACTTCACAGAAAGAGGTAGTGCAGAACATTTCTGTTCAGCTGCTGCACCTCTAATGAGCCGGGGGTTGGACCTTCTCTGTGGCAGCTGACAGCATTAAATTACAGGCTGACTTACAGTCCGGTGTTTCACCACCTCACATCCCTTTGTTGTGTCAGTTGTCAAAACAAATTGGTTTTATTGACAGTCCTGTTCATTCACCCACTTTTTCCACCTCTTGTGAATGGATAGGCTGTTTGAGATCAGGGACATGTCCAAGAAACAAACTGATTGCACCCACAGGTCTGCAACACGACTGCTGTCTGTGTCCATGACACATTTTCACTCAGTTTGTTTTTCTAACTTTTTAGGCGGAGCTCAGCTTAATGTCTGTGTCAGCTTCACCTTACTTCAGGTGAAGACAGTGCTCTGTATTTGTTTATTTATGATCATAGATATATATAAAATATGGACTTTGCTTACCTTAAATAAATACCTTAACTCTGGATTCTTTCTAATGGCCAGCAGGGATTATTTCTCTGGTTGTAAAATGGCTCTGAGCTGCCTTCATCCATGACCTCGGTAAACAGTTGCTAAAATGAGTCCAGTATGATGTTCCTTTTGTAAAATACATTCCCCAATCAGTGCCCAGAAACATGATAAACAAAATGATTGACATTGACATCAGCCTATGAGTTACAGTGTCTCTTGGTTTCTTAGTCAGCTCAGCCCAAGGTGTCACAAATTACTCTAGAATAAAATCAATCAACAGTGCCAATAAAATAAAAAGTATAAACAAACACAGGTATAATTTCAAGCGGAAGGATCTAATTACAGATTTAGTCATTGCTAAATATTAACAGGAGCAATTCATATTGGACATTAGCACTGATATTGTCATACATCAGATTTGTAGCTAGTCTCAGGCTTCTCGTAGGAACATATCTTTAATGAAAACACTTATTGTAAGCTTTCCAGTGCACTTTCAGAGAAAGCAGAGGCTAATGAGTCAGGACTTTCTATTTTACTTGCAGGTGGTGGTATATGTTGTTTTTGGCTCCCAGCACCTAATGAAGCCCCCTGGGCACCCCCACCCACCCACCAAAGAGAGGCGATGGAAAGAGGCAGGGGTGTCGTGTAATTCCTCTCTAATTCCTGTGTCAGTAATTAAGAGCGAAGCGAGATTCAGTGAGCTCTATCTCACTCTGAGCTGAGCCTTTAAAGAGAGCAGCATGGATTAGGATAGATTAAGGTGAGGGGAAAGCACATGATTATGATGATTAGTGGACGTGCCCGATGACGACTTTGTATATCAGCATTAGTCATTCTCTTCCTATTCATGGCACTGCGCAGTAGAAAGGCAGAGAATGCTTACACCACAATGTTATTAACTCTGCATGAGGCAAAAGTTACAAGAATAAAATGGGCTTCCTGCTTAATTAACTTTTGATAGAACTCTGTTGTGGTCCTCACTATTAACTGAGAAATGCTTTAATTTGTCTAATATTAATGGAAAATCTATTCTATTAACTGTTCTGGGTTACTGATTTTCATTTCTGTCAGTGAGTGTCCCTGAAAGTCTTGCTTCATATAGAATTTCAGCTAGTTTTTCTTAATTTCAAGAAGATAAACCTTCATATATTCTATATTCATTATATATAAATTGAAATATTTCAAGCCTTTTTTTTAATGATTCTGGCTAGTAGCTCATGAAAATCTAAAATCCAGTATCATTTAGGGTTTGAGTATGTTGCTGATCAAATGGTATAAATACCACATATCTCTTAGTCTAGTTCAGTGCACACAACCACAGTCATGGGGGAGTCTGCTGTCTTGACAGTTGTCCAGGTGATGATGATCAGCACTCCCTACAAGGGGAGTGAGCCACAGAAGGTCATTGCTGAAAAGGCTGGCCGTTTGCAGCGTGCTGTACCAATGTACATTAATGGAAAGTTTACTAGGAAGGAAAAGTGCAGGAGAAAAGGTGCACAAGCAACAGAGATGTCCACAGCCTTGAGAGGATTGTCAAAAAAGGTTGATTTCAGAATTTGGGAGCGTTTCATGAGTACTGGACTGAGGCTGGTGTATTAAGAGCCACCACGCACAGGTGAAGGCATCTGCTAATATTGAGCCGCTCCTGAATCAGAGGCAGCATCAGAAGTGTCTTACCCGAGCTGAGGAGAATCATCCTGTGATGATTTGGGGTGCCATGTCATCTGCTGGTGTTTGTGCTGGTTGCGCCACTGAGTTTTATTTTAATCCAAAGTCAACACAAGAGATTTTAGAGCACTTCATCCTTCAATCTGCTGGCAAGCTTTATGGAGATAGCAGTTTATTTTTCCAGCAGGACTTCACACCTGTACACAGTGGCGAAACAATCACTGAATGGTTTGCTGACCATATTATTACTGTGCTTGATTAGACGGTCATCTCGCCTGTACTGAACCCCACAGATAGTCTGTGGGTACTGTCAACAGGAAGCTGAGAAACACCAGAAGAGCGGAGGACAGTTAGCAATACCACCTTGGCTACAGTAATACCTCAGCAGTACCACAAGCTGATTGCCCCCATGCCGTACTGATGCAATAATTCTTGGTGTAATGAATCAGGAATATATATTTACCCCAGGCCCTTTCTGCTATTGGCTCTATGTTAGACTAATATGGTCACAGAAGCCCCACCACATGTTGTTCAGACTTTCTGCAGCCAATCAGATTAAAGATGCCTTAAAGCAGGTCTAGGCCCAGACCCACTATAACATAAATAAGGATAATTTTGAACTGCGAATCATGCAAAGCTACTCTACTCCAGGAATAAAAATGTGGAGCTTTAAGGCTTTAAACTTGCAAATCTTTGCACTCGGTTTTTATTTACATTTTAAGCAGCATCCAAAGTTTTTTTGCTCAATCCCCAGAGGCTTATGTGACATCAGCTTAACATGAATACTCACACAGTTCTTAGAGGCAGACTAATACACTCTCGGTTTATGTCTTTCCGTTAGTGACAGAAAAAGTACAATAAATCCAGCCTTGTTTCTAAAATAAAGTTCTGAATATTAGCATACAATTTAGGAACATTTGGTTCAAACTGTTCTGGGCGCTCATTAGCAGCCAAACTCTGAGTCCGCTTGAATGAATAAAGGTTTAGAACAATCTGACCTTAAGTGAACGTAGCCAGGCAGCCGGGATCAGCTGCTGCTGGTCAGACAGCTTCAGTCCTTCAGTAAGTCATCAGTGCTCAGCAGGTAAAGTGACAGCATCAAAATAAGCAGCTTTCATTCCCATATTTACATTTGCTCATGTATTATGAAGTATTCAAATAATAGCTCCAGTGCTTGTAAACCTGAAAGCAGGACAAACATGCAAAAAGCAGCAAAGCCTCCAGCCACCACTGGCACACAAGAGCACTGATACATACAGATAACAGAAATACACCCAGGCATGCAGGCCATTGAGGATTACCTAAGCCCTCTGCTGTGTGCTTCAACACTGCCCCCTGGTGGCGGTGTCCAGAAGCATAAGATCACCCAGAGCCTGGCAGAGCAGCTGGGGTGGCATCTGTCATTTTAACAGTGCTGTTAAAAAGGCTATGTGTTCAAGCAAAACTATTTAAAAATCAGTGCACACATTAGCAAGCAGCTGACTCATCAAATTTACTTTAAAGGGGTATGTGAAATTAAATATTTAACACCTGAGAGGTTCGTTCAACAGTTGTGGGATGTCATTGCCTCGAACTAGAAGCTCTTATAGGGATGCGGTGAGGGCTAAATCCAACTAAATTAAACTCTGTGATTTTTGCAGTCTCAAAAATTGTGAAAAATCATGACTATAATTCCTAATGCACATTTTAGGCTGATGCACTTGCCTCATTACACATTTTAATGAAGCGAGCTTAAGTTGAAGCTGTTTTTCTGAGGTCTTATTTATCAGTTTACATGTATAAGAACCACCCAGGCAAAGTGGGTCACCACCACATAGACCCATTCCCCCCAAGTTCCCCAAAACCTTCGGGACCAGCTGGCGTTTGATGTTCTTTGGTTAATTACAGGTTTCTTTGGGTATACAGCCACTGGGGTATATTATTATCTGACTAGTTTGGGGCAACTGATGATTATAACACAACATAAATTCAATCAGGAAAAAAATAAGAATAAGAAGGATTAAAGGATTATAGGTTACACGGTCATCTTTCTCCTAATAAAAGATAAGAAGCACTTATCTTTATGTTTCTGATATGTAAAACTCCTCTGTAAACAAACAAAAACTTTTATGAAGAGCGTTTTAGGGTCTGACGGGCCTGTTTCAGTCAGCTCTGCCAGCACTGATAGACAACAGAGGCACAGGAGGAGCTCTTTGCTAAATTTAATCCAACTGTGCATGTACAAACTCACCCGAGCGCAGCCTGTACAGATGAAACTAAAGCTTTCGGATTGCTGTCTGCTTTATGATAATATGAGTGGACATCAGTGGGGCATTATTTATCTGCTATCCCGTCTGTTTTTTCTTTACAGAGAAATAACTTTCTGAAGTGGAAGAAAGCTGAAATGAAAAGTTGAAACCCAAATAGCAGCAGAGCCGCTGCAGCCCAGAGGAGTAAACACAGACTCTGTGTCTCTGTTTCAATTTGCAGGCAGCAGAAAGCCTACATGGCCACGCAGGGCCCGTTAGCCGAGACCACAGAGGACTTCTGGAGAATGCTGTGGGAGCACAACTCCACCATCGTAGTGATGCTCACCAAGCTCCGAGAGATGGGACGGGTAATACAACACAGCTTCTTTCATGTCCTGTTGTTTAATATAAACCGATTAGACAACACACTGAAGACAATTTCAGTCCTGAATCATTTCTCTGCACCAAGCAGAACTGTGCAAATGTACTAATATGGAATAAAAATTATAATAATGGCTCCCTGGAGAAAAAAGAGGCACAGTATATCTGGTTCTGACAAAACCTGCATACCCTGTATTTACTGTTAATACTTAGTGCCCAAGGTATAATGATCAATATGTAACACATGATAGTTTACGCTTGAAACATCACTTTTAACACAGCTAGATCCAGTTATATAAATATATTATTTTATGATTTTCACCACACCTCTCAGGTCCATTAAAAATATGTAGTCTTACAATAAACATGTGAATGTATTAATTTTAGTCAGGCTCACTACAGTCATGAAGGCACTGCTTTTCTATGTGTCAGCAGGACTTTGTTCTGGCCACTCATGGAGGTGGGTTGCAAAGTGGTTTTTGCAGATACAAATAAAATGTTTGCACGCTAAAGCAGCTGAAATAGTTCTATATGAGTTTTGACAGTTAGACATGTGAGATCAGCTGAGCTGACAGGACTGCACCTGAGCTTGGCTTTGTGGCCTTCACTAATGTCATACATGATTTATGCAGCTACATATACCTCACAGTGTAACTGTATCCATGCAGATTTACAGTATGTTCACATCTATGCGTAGAGTTCAACTTAGTATATTTTAAAATGTTACAGGAAACGACAGCGGAGATGATTCACAAGGACATGCGAATATTCACAACATGTCAACCCTTGCTACAACTCAGCAATGACCTGCTTTCATATGAATGTTCCTGTTCCTCCACATAGAAGAGAATAAAATAGAATAGAATAAAATAGAATACTATAGCTTTTGTCATTATATGTCACATATAATGAAATTGCAGGTGTCTCATTTGCAACAATATAAATACATAAGTATATAAAAGCAGAATGGAATAAGATAAATAAAACATAAATAAAACACTTTGTACACATCTGTTTAAGTTATATTTGGCACAGCTAAGGAATTTTATTTGCGCAGCTAAAGAAAATATCACAGTAAATGAATGCACTTCTCAAGAATATGAGTATGGACGTATATGTGTGATACAGGTATAGATATATGTTGGATATTAGCGACAGTAGCAGCAGTTTGATGGGTATTGCACAGAGTATAAACAGAAGTATTGCACTTTAGAGCTATAAACATAAGCATGGCCATTGCGAGGTGGTATTGCACATGATGGAGACACTGACAGAGTGAATGTCCAGATCAGCAGCAGTTTAATGTTCTGATGGCCCATGGGTAGAAACGGCTTCTTGGCCTGGATGTGTGGGCTTTCACTGACCTGATATCGTTTGCCAGAAGGCAGCTGTTCAAACAGGTGATGCACCGGGTGGGAGGGATCTTTGAGAACGGTCGCGGACCTTGTCATGCATTTGGAGTCAGCGATCTCCTGCAGGGAGGGCAGAGGGCAGCCGACAATCTTCTGGGCCGTGTTTATAATCGTCTGGAGAGCATTTCTGTCTGCAGTCGAGCTCCCAGAGTACCAGGCAGAGATGCAGTATGTGATCACACTCTCAGTGGTGGATTGGTGCAAGGTCACCAGCAGCTTCTGATCCAGTTTGTGCTTCCTGAGGATACTCAGGAAGTGTAATCTCTGCTGGGCCTTCGCCATCACTGCATTGGTGTTGAGAGACCAGGTCAGCACCTCTGATATTTGGACTCCCAGGAATCTGAAGGAGGTCACTGTCTCCACCACATCTCCGTTGATGTAGAGAGGGGTGTGGTCCTCTCTGGTCCTTCGGAAATCTACAATGACCTCCTTGTTTTTTGAGGTGTTCGGCAGCAGGTTGTTGGCTAAACGATACGTGGACAGATGGTTCACCTCGTCTCTGTAAGGATGGAATTTGAAAGATGGGACGTCAGCCATTGTCCAGACTCTGTGTGATCAAAATCCACCAAGAAGCAGGTGTTGAAGTGCAACACTGCTTTCATTTAGTTTATCAGCAGGTACTGAAGTTGTTTGCTGTGTTGTGGGTGCTTACGCAGTGCACAGAAGGAGCAAAGCTCGGTCGTCAGTAGCAGCCGAACAGCAGCAAAAGCCACTGCCCATTTTACAACACTAAACCGTTTCAGTGGTTTCAGTTTGGTCTCGGTGTTGTTAAAGCTCAAAGTCAGTTATGCTGATTAGATGAAACGCACTCTCTTCATCCTTCAGGAAAAGTGCCATCAGTACTGGCCCGCCGAGCGCTCTGCACGTTATCAGTACTTTGTTGTGGACCCCATGGCTGAGTACAACATGCCTCAGTACATCCTGCGAGAGTTCAAAGTCACCGATGCCCGGGTAGGTTCTCTTTTAGCAGCAGCAGGCATGTGACTCCATCTCACTCTTACACTCCTTCTAGCTAACAGGAGAGGGCTGCAGCTTACTATGTGAGCTATTTATCTTTTTCCTCTTTCCACTTTCCTGCATATTAACCAGGATGGTCAGTCGAGGACCATCAGGCAGTTTCAGTTCACCGATTGGCCGGAGCAAGGAGTGCCAAAAACCGGGGAGGGATTCATCGACTTCATCGGCCAAGTCCATAAAACTAAAGAGCAATTCGGACAAGATGGACCAATCACTGTTCACTGCAGGTACCTTTTAGTAGATGCAGCACGTCGCCTCATCTCGAGTTCTCAAATCCTTATCCATGCATATGAATGGTTAAGCGTGTCCATACATATATATGATAAACTTTTTGATATGTAATTTCAGTCTAATAATAATAATACTGTGTGTTAACCAGTGCTGGTGTTGGGAGGACTGGCGTGTTCATCACCCTGAGCATCGTCCTGGAAAGGATGAGGTACGAGGGAGTGGTCGACCTCTTCCAGACCGTCAAGACTCTCCGAACTCAGAGGCCAGCCATGGTGCAGACAGAGGTATCACTACGGAGCAGGAGCATTCATCACTAGGGGCATAATCGTTATACAGTATATAAAACAATGGACATAGTTAACATCTTTTTAGAAGCAATTCTTCCCGCCCAGTGGCCATTTTTTAGGCTATACTTCTGACTACATGTTCACAAAGTTACGCAATATCACAGCTTCATTTACAGCTGTGCAGGTACAATCAAAGTCTCTAGTTCCTTCAAAGCACTGAACAAACATCATGCTGATTTACATTATGGATAAAGTAAGCCAAAAGTAATTGAGAAGTACACAGACCCTGATAAGTACCAAGAGAATTAGAAATTCTTTGTCATTTCACATTTTCATGCAATGAAATTCAGTGTGACAGTTCTCATTCTTTTCACAGCAGCATATAAATAAGAACAAGAACAGAAACAAGAAACCAGAAAATGGCAACAAATATAAATGTAAATAAATATAAATAGCAACAAATATTCATGAAGTGTGGATGCAGAGTAAGGTGCAGAGTGTGAAGTGCAAAGTCCAGTTTGATACATAGCGTCCGTGCTCTGGCTTAAAGCAGAGCTTTTACAGCTCTGTGGAAGAAGCTGTGTTTAAGTCTTTCTGTCCATGCCCTCGTGACCCTGAGCCTCCAAGAGGGGAAGGTGCCAAAAAGACGCTGTCCAGGGTGTGTGTAAGCCAACCGGAATTTTTCGTCTCTTTTTCGGAGCTGGGCAGAGTGGATTTGGTCCAGGGATGGGAGAGGGCCACCAGTGATTTCAGTGTGGTCCTAATGAGCCGCTGCAGGACTTTGGTTCTTCACCTCAGAAGAGATAATAGTTCAGGACACTTTTTTGGTGCACTGGTAGAAGCTGGTGAGGAGTTTTCATGGGAGCCCAGTTTTCTTGACTGCAGGAAGAAGAGTCTGCTGGGCCTTCTTCACCACTTCTCTGGCATTTACTACCCATGTGAAGTCCACCTTTTCTCCAGCAAACATCATACTGGCATGTACTGTATCCATACGTTTCCTGAAGTCAAGGATAAGCTCCTTTGTCTTGTTGGTGTCATTATTCTGGCACCAGGATGTGAGGGCCTGAACCTCCTGTCTGTAGGCTGCCTCATCATTGTTGGTTATCAACCCCACCACAGTTGTGTCATCTGCAAACTTTGAATGTGTAGTTAGTATCATGAATAGGGGAACAGTCATGTGTAAAAAGTGAGTATAAGAGTGGACTGAGAACACAGCCTTGGGTGGTGCCGGTGTTGAGGATGATGGTAGAAGATTAGAGGTCTCCAAGTCTCACGTGCTGTGCTCTGTGGGAGAGGAATTCCTTAATCCAGCTACAGAGATGGTAGTTCAGGCCCAGTGTCAGCAGCTTGTTAACCAGCTTGCCCAGGTTGACAGTGTTAAAGGCTGAGCTGAAGCCAACAAACAGTATCCTCATATAAGTGTCGGGGTTCTCCAGGTGTGTCGGTGCAGGATGGAGCATGAGTAAGATGGTGTCCTCTGTTGGTTTTATAGGCAAACTGGTACTAAAGGACGGAGGCCTCGAAGCATTTCATGATTATTCATGAAAATGTGTTGATATATGTCACAATACACTGTTGTCAGCCTCTGTGGTGCACATGCAGCACAGCAGCAACATGACTAACTCATGTGTTTATTGGTTTAGCTGTTGAATGGCTCTTTGAGGTCAGGGTGGAACAACTGTCAAATTTAGCATTACAGAATTCTCCCATAGACTTGTTTTCAGGATTCGCTGAGTACCAAATCTCCTCCTTATAATGTCTCTGATGTAGCTTCCAGGTCTGAAAAGTGAACCCAGTATGGATTTGCCCTAAAGCTGCATTCTTTCTTATGACCAGCAGGCCACTCCACTGGAGGCAGAAAGAAGTCCCATTGTATTTAAGCCTACAACAATGACCCTGCACCTCATCTGTAGACAAGAAGATTTATTACGAGCTATAAGATTGGTATCAAACTCACTTTAACAAAAAAGCATTTTATTTGTGATAATGTGGGGAAAAAAACTGCTCTACACACAATCCTGAATTAAAACAGTTACCATGGAAATGTTTAAAACCACAAACATCAACAAAACTTCAAAAACTGCAAAATGGACTGTACCATAATGATAATTCTACTATACATTAGTACACATACAACACAAACTAAAACTTTTACAGGTGCACGAAAATAAATAAAGTCTCCGCCACAAAGTTCGTTTGCTGTGGAATCTGGGATTTGTAGTGCATCTTGGAATCCAGCAAGTAGCCTATAGTTTATAGTCTTACGCCGTATTTATTACATTATATTTATTACATTATAAACTGCTGCAGGACTGCAAAGGGAAACCCGAAGCTCCACATGAAAAGAACTCTGCTTTACTCAACAACTTTACTTCTGCTGTAATCCTCCTTACACACTGATCAAAAACTATTTTGTGTCTCTAGGATCAGTACCAGCTGGTGCTACCGGGCTGCTCTGGAGTACCTGGGAAGCTTTGATCACTATGCAACATAACCCTACCCAGAAAGATGCCCTCAGAGGAGATTTGTGTCTCTTCTGAGCCACATCTACTCTGCTCCATTGGCCTCTTGGGGCTGATGAGGAGGCTCTGAAGAGGACTGATGAGGAGATGACCACAGCAGGAATCAGGAGAGATTAACGGAAAGAGGAGAGGCGGTTTGATGACCTCCCCCTCCTGGACTGGTGCCATGATTCTGCCACAGACCCCACACAAAACCTCCCAAAAGCAAACCGTGAAAGACTTGTACTGTACTCACGCCTCATTCTGATTCCCGCCACTCCCCAATTTCTGCCTCCTCTAAATAGCAAAAACTATTTTTCTGCTACTTTCATTTATATCCATCATTACTATGTTGTTAGCCATCATTAGTTTATTTTGTGAACACTTACATTGGTTACTATATGTCTTAATAGATCTTTTCTTAATTTGCCTATCTTATTTTTCTTATTTTTAATAGAGGACATGTATTTTCAACATGTTCCAAGTCATTAATACTGGACGCCGTAATACTCACAGCTGCTAATGATTTTTTTATTTTATACCACAGATATGATATTCTAATGTTTATTGTTATTTGGTTGGTCTTATTTAGAGGGAGAATGATGATATTTACCAGACAGATCAAATGACCAGATAAGGTTTGTGACCTGCAGTATGAAATAAATTACAGCTATAAATGTGCAAAGACTCATCACATCCTGAAGACCTGCAAGCATGTACAGAGTTTCTTATCATTAACTAATGTTCTCCGTCTTCGGAGATCTGGAGACGTTCAGCTAAAGAAGAATGAAGCTGTTGGAAAGGTTGTGGACTCAGGTAGACTAACACAGATGGCGTGTTTGCGAGTTTTTTGTGAAATAAGTGTGACGTCAAATACAGAATTCATGCTCCACATATTTAAAACAACAAACTCTGATACCAGGAGAGAATCCGCCTTCATGTTTTATTTAGAGCATTAATACAATAGTTAAATTACATTTCATTTTTATGGCCCCAGCTCACAACAGAAATTGTCCAAAGGTCCTTCATAATATAAGGTAAAAACATAAGAGAACCCCAACAATCAGTCACATACTGCTGCCCACTGAGAGGATGAGGGGAAAGAGAGAGACCACGAACAACAAGTAGAACAAAAGACAAATTATGGGTTAGCGCCAACAATATTCTGTGCTGAATTTTAATAAGATTGGATTTGTTGCTTATCCTTGAAGGATTGGTTTCTGTTACTGTCAGCAAATGCTGTGAAAACACCAACAGCAGCAGGGTGCACAGGTTCCACACTGGTGCAGCGTGGGGAAAAGAATCACTTAGAATCAAGTCACAGTCATTTCTGTCACGAGCTCTTTGTGTCCTGTTGCTACTCCAGTACTCACTGCTCTTTGTGAGTTTGCGCCACTGAATTCGGAAAGATATAAGCTGATGTTCATTGAGTTATTGTGGCTGATTTCCAATCACTGCACACTGTAAAGCTACTATAAAGGTGGAATTCAGTGGCATCACCCTCATCATTACCTTAGATTTCATTTGAGTTCTGCTACCTTTGATGCAAACTTCACACTGATCTTGAACACCACAGCTTCTCTGCACCAGTCTAACATCGTGCATTACTGTAAACCTCAAACTAACCTGTTTAGCCTTCCATTAAACTGCCTTTTGTTTTCATGCAACCTTTAAATAAAACAAATTTAGAATACTTTAATTTGTTTTGCAGGATGTTTCAAAATATGAAAAGACAGAACTTCACATTATGTACTGATCAAGTATGACTAAATAAACTCTAAGATGACTTTACATATAAGCGGTGGCTGTGCCATGTTGCTCAAAACACCTGTGATGAGTGTTTCCACTTTGAAGGAGCAACAGAAACCTGCAGAGATGTTTTTTATTGTTAAGTCAGAGTTTGAGTTAAAATAGATATGTTTATAATATGAAGCACAAGTTTCAAAATTCAGCTTTAGAACTAATTATGGGTTAATACCATTTTAAGGTTGTTGGAGGGAACACTTGAAACAGCAGGAGCCTTATAGAGGCTCAACTAAAGGGCAGCTAGATAGCAGACACATCCGGGGCTAATCTGGGACACACAGAGGCCTCAGTTTCAGGACTGGTTGATCGTGTGTGGACCAGACATGGACCAAAAGTCACGAGCTGGACTTAACATGAGTTACTGTGAGTGTTGTGTGACATCTCGTCCATATGAGGGGGAACTGTGGCTGAATTGAGCCAGCCAGACTTCAAGAAAATTGCATGTGGGCCACATTGGGCCAAACATTTCCTGCTGTCTGGGTATGAGAGAAATGTAAATCATGCAAAGCTCTTAGTGAACTTCAAGCTAAAAAAAAAAAGGGGGGGAAAAGGGAAATGGAGCTGATAGTAAGCTGAATATCCCCTTTGTTGACATTAGGCATATGTTTCTTTGCCCACCTGAAAATGCTCTCTATCATATAGCCTGGTTTCTGACGCTCACACTCATTTCACAAAAATTCTCAACATTGTGTTGGTACAAAACAGCCCGGCTGTTGTAGAGCACACCGAGTAAGGACTGACATCCTACAGTACAAGAAAGTCATATCCCCCACATATTCACTCATCTTATGACCTCCAGGACACCCAAGCATTTAAACTGGATCCCATCACAGGTAACTCACCTCTTTTATCACTGTGTTGCAGGCTCAGAGAACAACATCACTGATGCTTCTCTGTGGTTTTCACTGAAAGATATAGTGAGGTGGCTTTTGGATGACGTGGACCACTTAAACGATTCATTTCATATAGTTGTGCTGTAGGGGTCCTAACTGTTGTATAAACGATCTGTTTTCTATTAAAAGCAGAGAAAAAATGTCTTCAAAATCTTGATGTTAATAAAGTTGAATTGTTGGGTTTTTAATATAAAAGGTGTGACTTCTTCCAGTTTTTGTGAAAATGTGCTGCGAGGGGACACTCAGTGGACCAAAGACTGATGGGTGCGAGAGAAAAAAATGCAGTGCGTGCATCTGCTAAACTGTCCTTATCTGCCTCTTTGGTGGTGTTTCAGATCTATTAAAACAAACAAACAAAAAATTCTACAAAAGTTTTCATAAGTAAAGTTCATTAAGTTCAGATGAACAGGAGATTCTGTTTATGATTTATAAAATTTGTCTTTAGCAATAACTCTCAAGCTTTCCAAAAATGTTTGTTTTGCATAATCAGCAAAAGGTTTTTAAAGTATCAAAATTAAAAGTACTTATTAGCAACACAATCTCAAGCAAGGAGTCTTTTAATTGTTCAAATTTTAGGTATTTTAAAACAATCATATTTTCAGAACTGAGAAACTTGACAAAGATCAAGGAGCAAAGTAAAAATCATATAAAAAGGAATCTGATCTGGAATAATCTGTAGCAAATCCTGATTGTGCCATTCTTTTTCTTCAACACAACAATTGGAGATGCATTTAGATAATGTGATTTGGTGATTATTCCAGAAGCAAGTGTTTTTTTTGCAGGTGGTGCCGCACATAACTTACAGTTGCTGGCGCAAGGCGTCTTGATCAGGCTTTCAAAGGCTGTGGGTTGCTAATGTGGATGTTATGTTCCCATTCCCTTAGAGAAAATATTCCAGCACACTGTGATTATTTCCTAATGAGTCCGTCCTTCCAGGTACGGGGGGGGGGTCTCCAGAGTTGAAAAATTCTGGATCTATACTTTTGGAAACTGTTTGTGTTCATGTCAGAAAGGAGGACACATACGGGAACCACAACCCCAGCTGGGAGAGGTTATTGGACAACTAATACAGCTTGTTCCCATGACTCTTTTGCAGTCACTTTACAGGAGACATACTGCACCACCTGGGGGAATTTGGAATAGTCCAGAGCCTGTCCATTTCATCTATGGGCCAAGATGAAACTTTTGCTTGCACATACCCACCAGGTCTCCACAACTCTCACTTCTGTCACTGGTCTTCAGCCCATGATGAAAGCTCCTTGTGTTGGTCCCAGTAATCACTGGGGCCTGGTCCTGGACCATTAGAGTCTGGGCACACTAATGGCAACACAATTCTGGGCTCACGATGAGCTCCACCATCCTATTATTTAACATTTGTTGCTACATGCCCTTTGTCCAAAGAGCCAGGCTGGAAATGGGATGGAGTGGCAAGTAGGACCAACTGTCAAATATGAAGGTGACACTGGATCCACTCTCCATCAGTAAGGTGACCCGGTGACCTTCAATGATCACTTTACTCTGCAAAGCTTCTCCTACTAATGCTTTAGGAAGGGTCGTGTCTTCATTAATGTCTAGGGCACTCTGCTTAACAGAGCAGTGAATGATTGGTGTCTCTTTTTCCAAATGTTTTGGCTCCCTTTCTTTTCTTTGTGTCTCCTCAGGGAGCAAATCATTTTATGTATGTCAGTCAAAGAGTCCTCAGGGGCTGTAACAGGGCATTGCTACATGGAGAAGTCCTCCCCATCCCTGCTGGCTCGTGTTTTGTCTCAGGTACCTGATTGTCTGAGACCAATACTTCTTTCTCTATTCTCTCCAGAATCTTTTTGCTCATCTGTGCTTTTCATCCTGAATTTTTTTTTTTTTTATCTTTAATGTTTTGTTCACAGTTTGACCATTCCTGGTGAACACGATGTTCATTCCCTTCCCTCTTCTGGCCCACTTGCAGTATGATAAATTAAGCATGGCCTCAGCGTAGCTTGAGTATGATGTGTGTAAGAGAGTGCACCATCCTGACTCACTTGCAGTGCTATAATAGGGTTACTCACCCAAGGCAGTCAATATTCTTTTATATTTGCTAAAAGTTCAACAAACCACAGTGTTGCGCCATATCAGGGAAAATTCAATACACAATGCAGTCTCTGTAGCTAGCTGCTACAGTTAGATATCAGACAGCTTACTTGTGTCCATCTGAGAGTATGAGCAGCACTTTGCATCCCTACTCCCTACTCCTCTCTCTGTCTGCTTGTCCCACCAGAACAACCAATCAAAAAAATGTTATTATTATATCAACTGGAGTTTTCCATTTCAATAAACATTTTAGGGGGGGGCAGAAATGTGAAAATAATGTTCAGGAATACTAAGTTATATTAACTAATTACAAAGGATTAACTATGTGCTTGAAGTGCACATAATAAAGTGCTATATGAATGTATGGCTAGAGTAAGATTTGTAGTTAAAAGTGCTTTGAGTGGTCGCTATGACTACAAAGGTGCAAGTACATTAAGTGCCTAACTAGGTGCACAAGTACCCACAATGTAAGAAAATAATCTAACAAACAAATTATAATCTATTTATTCTGACCTAAGTGAGATTAAGATGGCTGGATTAAAATATAGATCAAAAGATGGATTTGGGGGAGATTTTAAAGGCACCTGTGCTGTCAATTCAGTGAGTGTGGGAAAAGCATACAAATCCCATACATGCAAGCTGCTTTAATCCACAGACTAGTTTGCAGTAAGCCACTTCTCCTTTCTAGCATTCATTTGGATGTCTCACCACGGGAGGCACCTCCCTGCATATTCCTGAGAAGCATTTATCTCATTCTGCCAATTCTGATTGACTGGTGATGTGAAGTCTTCACCATAGACTGGGGTGTCGCACCACTTAGCCATGCGAGAAGGTGTTTTTTTGTTTGCTTGTTTGCTTGTTTTTTGTACGGTTTAGCAGGTCAGCTAGCACCTTGGTCTTTTTCTGCTGTAGTTAGCAAACCATCTAACAGATGCTGTCCTCATTGTTAGAACTCCAGCTAGCAAAGATGGACTTGTCTTTCCCTCACACCAGAGGACGCAGAGACTCCAGGGCTCAGCTCTGCATTTGTGGCAACAAAATATCAAGGAAAGACACGCACCAGATCTGCTCATGTTGCCTTGAGCTTGAACATGCCCAGCTTGTGCTTGAAGCCCCCAGTTCATGTTGGCACTGTGCCCGGGTTACCATGAAAGGCCTCCAGCAATGGCTAGTGTGTCAAACTAGTCTGTTGGGAACAGATCCTTACCTGCCCACTGCCGGGATTCCAGCAGATGGTGGTTACAGGGAAGGAGTCGCAGAAGTCGAACCAGGTCCTGGCAACAGCCTGGGCTCACAGCTCGACCTAGATGTGGCAGCTCCACCAATGGAAGGTGCATTGAAGTTGAATTATGGGGTTGATGATGAGGACACCTCAGAGCTCCTCATATTCGACAATGAGAAGGACTCCCAAGCCTAACCTTGTGACCACTTCCCAGGGCGAGGAGGAAAGTGCACCGGCTTCCCCATTCCCAGCATGGATATGCAGAAAGTATGCTGTGTCCAGGCTATTCTGTGGCCTGACGCAGTAAAGGAGACTATCAGATCATGTTACAAGAAGAATAAATTGCCCCAGTCCACCAGGCTGGCAAAACAGCTAATCCCAGTCTTCCCAGAGCGGTTGAAAGAGGTAATGCTTATGGAAGGACCACCCATTCAGCAGCAGAAGCCCAATATGGGGGGGGGGTATCCTCCCTGGATTTTGAGGGGAGAAGCATGGCTTACTCCGCATGCCCCTATGGCGCCGTTAGTCACAGCCCACCTCCATCAGTAGCTGGCTACAGTTTCTTTCAGGACCCAAACACTTCCATCAGGCCAGATGGCTCATCCTGGCAAACCTACCAGAAAGGGAGCAGGAGGACATCTTGGACATGCATTCCTCTGGCTTGCTTGCAGCAGAGTTGTGAGGTGAGGAGGAAGGACAATGAGGCTCTCAAGCTCTGCCTCCCCCAGAAAACTGAGCCAGTGCTTCCTCTTGCCCTGCGACAGATGTTTGTGCAGGCTGTCTCTCTTCTCACAAACACCCATGTTTGTCCTTCCTTAGTAGAGCATGTCCTCCACACAGGAGGTATCTGAGGTTTGCCTTTTAGAGCATTTGTTATGGGTAGACAGTGCGGCCTTTCAGCTTGCCCCTGAACCCCAGAGTGTTTGTACACTGCACTAAAGCAGCTTGCCAATGATAAAATGGCTAGCCGACACCCCTTGGTCTGCTGTTTTTATGAAGGTGACCCACAGCCTTCTCCCTATCTCCAGGACCCTGGCACCCCCTTGGGTCTTAGCAGTGGTCTTGGATGGGCTCTGTGGCCCCCCATTTGAACCTCTGCAGGAGGTTTATTTAAAGCATCTGTCTCCGAAGACAGTGTTGCTGCTAGCTTTAGCCTCTGCTAAAGTGTCAGTGACATTTGTGCACTTTCAGTGTACCTTTCATGCACTCAGTTTGCCCCGGGGCAAACTAGGTGTATTGCTGAAACCCAGCCCAGCCTATGTGCCTAAGGTGGTTGGGTCATGTGTGCCTATTGCTTTGACAGCATTCTTCCCGCCCCTATTTTTCTTCTGAAAAAGACCAGAGCTTACACATACTTTGTCCGATTTGTGTTTTGCATGCTTTTTGGACAGGACTAAAAGTTTTCGGGAAACTGACCACCTTTTCATTTAGTGGGCAAGCCCTCATAAGGGAAGGCCTATCACTAAACAGTGGCTCTCACATTGGATTGTGGAGGCAAATGCTCTTGGTTATATGAGTCAGGGCCTGCAGGTGGCTGAGGGACTGTGGGCTCACTCCACTCATGGTCTGGCAGCATCCTGGACCATAGTTAAAGGGGTTACAATCCAGGATGTCTGTGGTGCAGAGCAAGCTGGTCTTCACTTCTCACTTTTGTCCGGTTTTACAGGTTGAACGTCACATAGTGAGACATTTCACTCATGCTACTCTGAGACCCGGAGTTACGCAAGTAACCTAAAGTTTCCTGCTCTAAGTGCTGATTTATGTTGAATTAATATTGATCATTATAAATGATTTTTTTTGGTGATACATAAGTGAGGACAGTGTTTGATGGTTGAAATGGTTAAACATGATTATATAATAAATCCAAGCAGTTCCAGAATGTTCTTGCCATTTTCACTTCTAATAAAATAGAATTAATTAATTACAGCTGTTATTTTTCATGTCTTAGGTAAAACAGAACAAGATATTCTGTGATAGTAGATTTTTTTTCTCAAAAAAGAGTGTGACAGATCTAAAAAATATGCTGTCCCTTCTCTCTGAAACATTAGTTAAGAATTAGTCCTCCATTTATTAATGTCAGCTGGAAAATGTTTACTTTCTAAATATATCTGTAGTTCAAAATTTGTTGTAGAGACTTATTATGAGGGCATTCAAAACTTGCCTGAGCCATATTGTGAAGGCATAAAATGTGAACGGTATGTAAGAATTAAATGATATTTGACGAATCAGAATCTCTTGTAACTCCATCAAAGTGGGAAACAGGCGCTTGATCAGCTGGGCTCTCTGTAATTAAAACAGCGAGAGGTGTGGTCTGGAGGAACAGGGCGTTGTGATTAGCTGGGACACCACGGTAGCCCCTCCTCCATGTGCGCTGTGTAAACAAACACACACTGGGCATGCGTCACTGGAATAATGGAGGACTGTCTTTTCTAGCCGGAGTGATGTTGACCGTATTTCAACTCTATTGGATGTAATCGGAGAAAACAACTCCCCTACATTTCAGCGTGTGTAAGTTAAAGTTTGACACTTGTGAAGTAGCTCGCTTTGCGGAAGCAGGAGTAATTGCTAAGTTTGTGCATGAAAAACTAACGGTGAGCAACAATCCATGTTTGCTAGTTGGTTAGCAGCTGTCAGGTCTCCGAGTCCGCAGCACACTTCTCTTATAAACTTCTACCAGTTTTGACGGTACAACCTGTACTGTTCGTAAATGTTGACTACTTGGTGGTTACTTCTGAATATTAGGGTGTTTTTGTTTTTTGTTGACTTAACTTTTTATTTGCGGGGATGCAGAACAAGCTATCTTGCAGTTAGCATATTAGCTAGCGGACTAGCTAAATATTTTTCCGAAGAGCACCGCTGTAAGTGGGCTAGGGGGTTTGATTGACGACCAGCTGAGCCAATCACACGCTGAAGGTAAGACTTGACTCAGGGTTGTGTCCAATCACAGTGGACCTCCTAGTATTCTGGTAAAGTCCGTTAAACCAGAGTGCAGTGTGTTGCCATTAGCTAAAAGTTGATTTTCTGTGTACTCGGAAATTGATTTTTGTGATGCACATCGGTTAGTTAAAGAAGTTTACTGGATTTTTTTTTTAAAGCTGTAAACTAGTCAATTGCTGTTTATTGCGCATTATTACTACTTACGGTGGAGGCATGGTTAAAGTTTTTCTGTTTTCACAAACTTGAAACTAGGCTGCAGATAGTGTTTGGGGGATACGGGTGTTGCGTGTCTTATTCGGTCTGGGTGGATATTTTGCTGGGAGTGTTTTTGACTGAGAAAATAAGTTAAGTGTTTTCATAAAGAGAGAAAGAGTTCACAAATTAGACAAAAGTGTAACAGTATCAAAGCTAGTGTGATGTGATGTAGACTTTAGGCTCGGTGCTTTTGTTGAGAGTAGAACCACCAACACTGCTTTGAGATTATAATTTATTACATCCTGTGCAGGGATTTTAATTTCACTTACAATTATGACTTTCAAGAATTATGAAAATAAGATAGCAAGGATAAAATTACAAATTATTTGCACTGATTTTTGCTTGAAGCTCTCGATTTTCCTTCTGCTGTAAATCATGCACACGTTCACCCCTCCTAAAAGCCCAGACTCATTCACTGTGTAGTTTATCTCAAGCCAAAAGGCATAGAAATATAGCCTTTGGCCAGCACAGTCTTTTCAGAAGTAGAAGGTGTGAAAAGGATCTGTAGGATTGGTTTGTGTGTGTTTATCTCTGAAGACTGTTGGTTAGTTCTTATCTTAAGCTCTCCATAGTTCTCCCTGTGGAGACCATAAGGCTCTCCCGAGGTGTTTGAGTCTGCTGTCACCTGGGCCTCTTGCAGCCCCTGTCTGCACCCAGAAATGTGACTGTGGAACCTTTGGGACAGTAAATATCAACAATTGTTCTTGCTAGTTGGGCATTGTGGTCAAAAACACCTGCTAGTCAGAGCCTAAGTAGACAACCCTGAGTCCTCCATGGTCTTCCTCTTTAAAAAAAAAAAAAAAAGAGAGAAAAAAGTTTTGTTTATTTTTTGACTTGTATTCAAAGTTCAAGGAAACCCCGTCAAAAGACACATTTTTAAAAGACCAATAAATGTGCGATGTTTGCTTTCTTGTTAGTGTTTTCATCCTTCTGGGATGCACAAAGGTTTTTGTGGCTTCACCAACTTTTTTCTTTAAATTTACGTTTTTTTAAAAGAAAATTTTGTAGTAATATATTGTAGTATTGCCATGGTTTTATCATCCAACCCTAGTTCTGCTAGCATGAGCAGTGTGCTTGAGATGGTCAGTTAAGTTTAAGTGTTGGCACAGAGCTGTTCTGACATGGTCCCAGACTTAAAAGGGGAACTTTGAACATGTGGTGATGGTTGAGATCTGGTAAATGTCAGTGGTTGTGGAGGTGTGTGTGTGTGTGTGTGTGCACACATATTTCCAGAATACAGTCTCTGAGGTATTTTAGTTACTATGTATTTTACTCCCATAGTAAAATACACAGTAACTAACCATAATGAAGAATCCAGCATCAGCTACCGGCAAGTGTCAACAAAGACTGCTCAAAGAAGTTGAGTGACTCAATAGGGATGCTCCCACAGATGCTGTCCATGGACACTAAGTGTTGAATGTATGCTTAACTAAGATGTTTTATAATTATGTTCATGTCTTCCAGAGTTGAGGTCAGAATAACGCTCCCATGATGACCACAGACACGCCAGCCCAAAGCGTGGGCTGCAGGGTAATGACTTTCACCCCCTCCAAAGAGGAGTTCAAGGACTTTGGCCGTTACATTGCCTATATGGAGTCACAAGGAGCGCACATAGCTGGGATGGCAAAAGTAAGATTAACTTCATTGATCCCAGAGAGAAATTCACAAGTAAGCTGGTTTTGTCTTTAGTCAGGTTTTTAGAATGCAGAGGGATCACTGATACTTTCTTTACCACAACCGTTATAAGACTTTTGACACAAAGTCTTTTGGCCCAATTCCAAGTCACATGTCTTAAGTGAGACAAGTCACAAGCTGTTTCCTGTCGATTAGTGCTTGGAGGATCACATACGAAAGTTTGCTGCTAGTGGAAAAAAATAAACCTAACAGGAAGTTGAACTTAACTGATCTTGTTTAACATTGTTTATCATTATAGCTACCTTAAAATTTACTTATAGCATTTATGTTGACATATGTTCTGAAAAGGTAACGTGTATTTACAGCCACTCTTTAAAATAACATAACTTGTGCAGTGATTCATATCCATACTTCCTCTTTCATCTTTACATATACACAAGTACGGCTGTCCACACCATTTCCGTCAGTTGTTAAAATATGTACAGAAAAGACAAAAGACAAGAAAAATGTATACTATATAACTTAAATAATAATAATATAAATAATAATAATTAAAAAGGAGGGAAAATTTAGTGTGATGATAATGCCAGAAATTAAAAATTTTCTACAGCTTAGTAAGGTTTGTTGCCCCGAGCTTCTCTCATCTGTGCTACTTATCTCTTGCAGGTTATTCCTCCTAAAGGCTGGAAACCCAGAAGGACTTATGATGACATCGATGACCTGGTGATCCCCGCTCCCATCCAGCAGGTGGTTACTGGCCAGTCAGGATTATTCACACAGTACAACATCCAAAAGAAGCCGATGACTGTTCATGAGTTCCGCAAGACCTCCAACATGGACAAGTCAGTTTACTTGGTGAAACCTTGATTATCTGATGAATGGGTTTCAGTGACTCTATGACCTCTCCTCAGACTCGTCTGAATATCTGACAACATTTCTCTCTGTAGATTCTGCAGCCCACGATACGTGGATTTTGACGAGCTGGAGAGGAAGTTTTGGAAGAATCTGACCTTTAACCCTCCACTTTATGGTGCTGATGTCAGTGGAACACTGTATGATCCAGTGAGTGGTGACAGACTGCATACTTGGAACTAACATCTTCATACTGTTTAAAAAAAAAAAAAACTAACAGTGTTTCCCACAGATTTGGATTCTGTTTGTGGTAAGGGAGCGGGGTTTGTGAATATACATAAATGTTATTAAAAAATTCAGTTTCTCCTCTGCTAATATTTTATTTGCTGAGTATTTGTGACAAATTATTGATCAGCTGACTCTCTATAAAGTCTCTCCCAAGTTTCAGCATCTTGGACTACAGCTATTACAGTCCCTATTCTGTTGTGCAGCTTCGGTAAGGTCAGAGTAGCGGTACGTGAAGCAGCTCTACCTGCTGCAGATTCTGATCGGTCTGACACTCCAGCTCACAACTGATCTCCAAGAGTGGAATGATTACCATCGCCAGCCGCAGTCCAATGAATTGTACTCTGTCATAGAAAGAGAGAATCTGTGGAGAAGCAGCTGGAAAATATTGAGGGCCATCAGAACAGCAAACTGGTAGATGAACGCCAGGACTGGCTTATAAGCAATGATTGAACTTTTTTAAATAAAAGCAAGAACTAGTAAATCGATCAGCAATGCAATTGTTCTCACAGACAGATACAAAATAAAAGGATTAAAAGTGCTAAATATCTCAATTTTACACTCACAGACTCAACCATCTCTTGTAATTCCTAGTTTTCCTGATCAGTTAAAGGTAGATTGATTACATTAGTTTTATCGTCCTGACTTACAGCCTCCTGTGAATCCTTTCTCTGCAGGATGTGAACGAATGGAACATCGGTCATCTCAACACTATCCTGGACATTGTGGAGAATGAAAGTGGCATCAAGATCAAGGGTGTCAACACACCATACCTGTACTTTGGGATGTGGAAGAGTGCCTTTGCGTGGCACACAGAAGACATGGATCTATACAGCATCAACTACCTGCACTTTGGAGAGCCGAAGTCCTGGTACAGTTACTGTCAAAACCTTACTTTTGTTTAAACAAATGAATATTAATATACAGTTGTAGTGATTGTATTTACCTGAAGAGGGCGCTGGCAAAAACATTTTTAAAATGTCTTCATTTGTTTATTTTTGATGGTAATTATCCCGATCTTATTTTTATTTTTATTTTTTATTTTCAGATAAAATGAAATGAAAT
>JAMQGT020001110.1:0-14261 GCA_024447675.2 Pterophyllum scalare | reverse complement strand
TCATGACATTTAATTTCACCTGGTTCTTTGGTATTGTAATGTAATAGGAAGTATTAAAACTATGGAACCCCACAAGGGACATGGGAGAAAAAAAAGAGAGAGATGTACGTTTTCAAGATCTCGCAAAACTTTTTAATTTTAGGCCGTGCGCTTCCACGTTATTCTCGATGCAGCAGCGTCCCTCAGGACGTTCAAAGGGTCAGCGAAGAGATTGCCAACAAGAGTCGTCTTTATTTTATAATTCAGCGGTTCCTGTTGGCTGTAACCATACCAAAACTGTACAGGCATGAACCTGACTGACTGTCTCACTCTCACGCCATCACTGCTTCACTCGATCGCCACAAACACACACAGCGCTGCCCCGCCCCCTTCTCCTCTCAGCCACTCAGCTCATAAACAACCACAGTGATGGAGGACACACACCTGTTTATCTATATCATATATATATCATAAAATAAAAGCTCAAGCTGAGTGTGTGTGTGTGTGAGAGAGAGAGAGAGATCTCTGCAAAAGTCACATCTCTCTCTTCTTTTCCCTCGTTTTTTTTTCTCTCCATGTCCCTTGCTGGCGTTCTGTAAAAACACATCCTGGTGTTGAAAAATTCTGTAAATCTTGGTATCAAATATACTCTGTCCTATCTATTAAAACATTGTATTGTTGCACTAATAAAAATCCATCCATCCATTCTCTTCCGCTTATCCTTTTCAGGGTTGCGGGAGGGCTGGAGCCGATCCCAGCTGTCATAGGGCAAGAGGCAGGGTACACCCTGTAATTAACAGATATACCTATATATTAGAATTTATAGGGTGCAATAAACTGATTTGAATTTTAATGTGAATGTGTACTGCACTGCATGTACGCAAAATGTACACGCCGCCACACTGTACACAGTGGCAGTGGAGCGATTTGTCATCTGAGCAGCCGGTCTTGTGCCAAAAAGTGATTTCCGGTATTTGCCCAAAAAATTATTGCTGGTATTTATATTGTTGTAAATGACTTGTGGACCTATAATCTGTCAAGCATATCTCAAACATCATCTCTTATGAATGATATCAATTCATTTTGAGTCATAAAGAACATTCCTGTCACATGGTAGAAGCTGCAGTCAGTTTTTGGCAAAGTGACTTTCATATTGTAGCGATTCTGTTAAAGTCAGATGGTTCTGTGCGGATGTTCTGTGATTTCCCACTGTTTTGTTGGTACTTGAACATATGTGCGTGCGCACGGGGGAGAGCGAGAGTCAGAGCTGGAGTCCAGTGTTGTTGTTGTTTTTGGCGTGGTTGCAGCCCACAGCAACCATTTAATTGTTAATAAAAGGGCAACTTTTGCTGGCAATCTCTCGCCATCTTCTTCAACGTCTTAACAGACGCTACAATATATTCCTTATTAATGAGGGTAAGAACAAGTCATTTCTTCATTTTATATATAAGCCCTTCATAAATCCTGTGCACCAGTATATTTACAGATATAAGCAAAGAAAAAACATTATAAAAAAAAAAAGGAAATCCCTTTTTGACACAACACGGAAACCTGAAAACTCCGCTGTCACCGTGTTTTGTGCACATACAGCGCTCGTACTGCGTCCCTTCGTACGCTGTGGCATCGCCCCGACCTCTCTTTGGCACCGAGGGGGACAGCTCACACACCCCCGGACCTCGATTCATCCTTTAGCGACTTTTGAGACAGCCGACAGCGAGTTTTGTTGCACAAAAGTTGGCAACAGTGCCGGCCGCCAGATCGCCAGATTACGCACAAATATACGGGCCAGCATAGATGAAAACAGGCCAAATCCATCATCGTTTTCGGCGGTTTACTGCGTACGGTTTCCATTTTTGGAACAATGCTTCCAGTTCTTGTTGGAATTTATTTCCGGCGGCTTTGGCTGCTTTCCACACCTGCTGCGCCGCACTCACAGCTTGTTCCTGTCTAATATTGTCAGTAGAGTCATTTTGTGAATCGATGATGGCCTATTTTAGCAGAATTCAATGAGGCATTTGAACTGATCTGCCAGACCGGAGGCCATATTGCTGCAGACCACACAATGGTGCAGTGCTGTGGATCCCGCAGGCATTGGCAGTCAGGCTGCAGCGCTCAAATTATATAGACCGACCAACATTTTATAACTATTTGAAAAGCGTACGCTGGGTGTTACCCCCCCTCCCACCTTGTCGTACGCTTTGTACGCTCTGGAAAATGTCGATATTTGTGAAGCGTCCCTAACCGGAAAAAGAGCTGCCAGACACTCTGGACTCAGTAACTGCAGAGTTCCATGGCATTAACATGAGCACAAAAATTGTGCACTGGGAGCTTCATGGCATGGGTTTCCATATGGCTGAGCAGCTCCTGTACTGTGCATGTGATGTGCAGATGGCCCAGTATGTTTGTCCATATATTCTGTGTCTGTATCTGTGTCTATGTGATGAAACCATACAGTTGGATGGATGTAGCTTGCTAAACATGCTCACTTACTAATGGCATGTAACTCAGCACTCCACCCTCTCATCCAAATGTGGCCACTTGTGGCTTCAAAAATCAACATGGCGGTGGCCAAAACATTAACACTGTGGCTTTGAAACCAAGGATTGAGTCACAGTGGCTACTTCCAACTTTTATATCATATAAATACAGCAACAAACTTTTTTCTGGCAGGAGCTTCAAATCAGCATCTGTGGCTATTTAGAGCCACATCAGAGGGATGGTTTAAGATCACACCCATTACTTATTGGGAAATGCACATGTTCCATTTAAGTTTCACTCAACAACAAAAATCTTATATCTGCATGAGTTTATTTTTCTCCATATCAGTCACAAAACAGATTCTACACTTCCACCCAGTGTGGTTAGTAAGCATGCACTGATGCAGATTCAGTGTTGGAGGGCTTTATAACCCACAAACACTTTGTGGCAGTTGGTTTGAAACCTGGCTTAATGTGGTGAAGCCAAGTGAAATTGGGCCATAGTGTATGGCAAGAGAGACAAATGGAAAGGTGGAGAACTAAGAAGTGAGAAGAGAAAATGCTGAAAAGACAGCAGGAAAACACCAATAAAATGAAAGAGTGGTGATACTTATTGGAGTTTGGGGGGGAGGGGGGGTAAGAACAGAAGAGCTTGGGGAAATTTAATGTTTCTTTAGCAAATAAAGGGCAAAATATGTGGTTTCTCTCCATCCAGCAATCAAATAGATAAGCAAAGCAGCATAAATGGAGGGAAGGTTTGTTGAGAATGAGAGGGTAGGGTGAGCGAACGGGTTAGAACTGGAGGGGGAGGAGATGGACATAGGGTCGGAAGAGAAATTAAGGGATGCAAGTGAAAACAGAGGAAAAGGAATGAAAAGAGAGAGGGACAGAGTGTGATACAGAATGGATGAGGTTACAGTATTACAGCTGTAGCAGTTAGTGTTTTCCATTATTCATGCAGTGGCAGGGTGAGATTCAGGTTTTTATTCTCTTCTAGTTGGTTTAAAATTAATTCCCTCAGCACACCCATTTGACAAAATTGAAAACTTTTTTGATTCCAAAACAATGCGCATCCATCTTCTCTTACAGGCCACAGACACCGCATTCTCCACCCTCACAGCAAATGGATGCAGAATATATGTTGTACTTTTGCCAAAGATAATTTGAAATTGCCAGAGTGTATGGAAGCACCAAAGGATGTGGTTTCAAATTCCAATGGTTTCCTTCTCTTCCATTATTTATGTCAGCAGCTGTTCTAGTGTGTAGACCAAACTAACAGGAAAACCAGAGCAGCCTCATGTGGCGCCAGTATTCATTTCCTGTTGCTTCAGTCTTTAGGAATGTTTATTTTTTCTTACAACACATCAGAAATTTTTTGAGGATTTTTTTTAATGTATGCATAGTCTTCATGCGTTACTCATTTATAACACAAAGACCACTTCTCAGTTCTTAAGATTTTACCTCAGATTTTACTTTCTTGTCTGCTTTAGCTTTAGCTGAATCTACAACAAATGCCAACTATAACAGTTTGACAGACACAAAATTGTATTTCTGCACCAGCAAGGTGATTAGAGCTAAGAACTATTAGCGCTAACTTGGCACATGTCAGCATGGTGTGAGTGTGTCCTTAAAAGCCATTTGAGGAAGCTGGACAAGTAGTGGACAAAATGATAACTAGGCAAAAAAAAATCTATCTGTACTCTAGGTACAAGTGTTTTTTTTTCAAAACCTGAAACTTTCTTCACTGCTTGGACAACTCTGTGAACGTTAGCAGGTTTAACAGCCTCTTCTAGGTAATGTGCTGAGAAGTCTGTGCGCAGGCATAACAACAAACGCCCTACGTCCCAGAGCTTCTGTCACATGTATTCAGTGACTGGGCAAACTGAATAACGGAGAGGTCATTTTGTACATCTGAGGCCACCTTTTCCTGTTTCATGACAGTTAGGAGTTTCCACTTGAGATCTGCTGACAGAGTCCTGAGCTACAGTCAAGCCCAGTACTTTGTTTTTCCCGGGTTCTTTACCCAAGTTGTTGCTTTCTGGCTTACAGGGGCATCTGCATGTCTCCAAAGCTCCTTACAAATGTATATTGCTTGACAATACATACAGTGACTAAAATTTCCGGATGGTATTTTTAGGCTTTGTTTTTCCTCTTCATTTTTAGTCACTCTGTAAAACTGCTGTATTATGTCTGAAAATTTAATTATTTCTCATTTTCCAGGGAGGGAAAATGCATGTAAGATTTAAGCATGTGTCTTGTGTGTTGTCAAGTGGCAGGAAAGTTTACTTTGTGGCTTACCACAAACATAACAGTATTTTTTTTTTTACTCATAGTCAGTTGTGTTAAATCTTGTTCTCGAATCACATCGTCATCCTCTGACATTTTTTGGCTGAAGAATTTGCTGAATCAGGTGTGACAGCGGTATGGGAACAATGTGATCTTCCAGAGGTGGCCAGTCTTTCGACGTGCTGGGCACGGCTGTGATGCTTGTGTCTGACCCACAAGATATTCTAACATCAGGTATTACTGGTTTGACTTGAATGTGACAGCTCATCCTCAGGACATTCAGAAAACTGTTTCTCCTGAAATAATGATGCAAATTACTTGTGATGGATACTTTATAGACAGTTCAAATTCAACAAACCTTAAGGGGATACTCCCTTGTGATGGGCGCTGGAGGTCATCACTTGCAGTTTGTCTGGGGCAGGATTTATGCCAGACCCCTGAACAGACTGTAACATATTTTGAGCACATTAGTATTAACACTTCAGGTCTATTTAGTTTGCTCATTAGTCATGGGACGGGTGTGATCTGGAATATATAAAACTCTCTCATTCAGTTTCACGTCAAGAGATTCTTAATGTCATGTTTTCACGTCCAAGTAGAATACAATGATGAATTCAGTAAAACATCAAGCATGACTATCATTGTCAGTGAGGCAAAATAAAACATTTTAAGTCATCCTAACTATATGCCACACTCTGCAATAAATCAAAATGAGAGCAATGTTTCGTTTGATAGAGACAAATTTTTAATCATTGTAAAACACTTTAATTCTACATTAGACCACAGCACATAAAGTATATCCATCTACTTCATTTTTTACACATTACCAGTTCATTAAACAGCTTTTGTCTTCATTGATATCCAAGCCTGGTTCTCCTGGAGGATTCTTCCTGTTAAAAGGAAGGTTTTCCTTCCCACGGTCACCAAGTGTTTGTTCATAGGGGGTTGTTTTGACTGTTGGGTTTGCTCTGTAATTATTGTAGGGTCTTTACCTTAAATATAAACCACCTTGAGGTGATGCCATGTAGACTGAACTGAGTTTAATTGAACTGAATTCAACTGAATTGTAATCAAGGAAAAAACTATGACATGAAAATAATGAAAAACTGAAAACACCATAACTAAAGAATTCAAGAATAAAGCAAAACTAGTAACTCAAAATACTAAGGAGATAAGATGAAAATGTAAACAATAACCTGAGAGCCAAATAGAGAATATTTAAAAAAGGATTCAAAGTCCACAAGTTGAAACCCCTATAGGTACAAAACCCAGGACCATGACAGGAGCACTGTCAGTCATGGATTGGTCTCAACAATATTGAAGCTGTCATGGTCCTGGGCCAGTGGCCCAGTGTTTTGTGTTCTTTTGTTTTCTTATGTATCTCTGGTCCCTGTGTTTCCCCCTGTCATGTTCCTGGTCCTGTCGCTTCCTGTTTTATTTTGATAGTCCTGTGTTCCCTATGCCTTGTGTTTAGTTTTGCTTCCCCTTGTCTCGTCGGTGTTATTGGCGTCACCTGTGTTCCCACCTGTTTCCTCCCATGCCATTAGCCCTCTTGTGTATTTTAGTCTTGTGAGTTCCTTGCCTGTTGTCGCGTCATTGTTGGTAGTTGTCCCCCCGCAGCCCTGTGTGTGTCTAGCCAAACCTGGTCAAGTTTGTTCTGGCATCTCCCTGCTTCGTTCTGTTTACTTTTGTTAATAAAGTTACAGTTTAAGACACACCGCTCCGGAGTTCTGCTTTTGGGGTCCACCTTCCTGCCTGCGCAGCGGTCTGCCGTGACAGAAGCAGTGTGGGATTATTTTGACAGAGAACAGAAGAGCTTTGGAATGTCCTTCAAGAAGCCTGGAAACCTATTTCTGAAGAGTACTTAAAAGCTGCCTACGAAAATAAAGGTGTTCATATTGACTTTCAAGCTCATCCAAGTTGTACAAACTTTGTTTTTGCTTTAATATACCTATTTTTCATGTATTTTTGCATGTTTCAGTAAATTACTGCACCTATTTTTCATTTTCCTAGCAAAATATGAAGAAATAAGGGGTTGCTCAACACCTTTGGACTGCGTGTATATACAAACATACACAAAAAGTAAGGAAATTTGGGTTTGGTCATTTGTTTCTTTTTTGTAACAATGCTTTATGGAAATAAAGCTTATATAGTATCCCCTTAAGTGTGCCACATTTGTAAGGAAAATGTATTTGTGGGTTGATTAGCACAGTAGAGTATGTGGGTTGCACTCATGAAAAACTTGCCAAATGTTCTCTGCCAGTTCCAAACTGCCTATTCTGCTATTGACTCTTGTTTGGTGTTGTTTAAGACACAAGACATACTAGCAATTTAACAATTTATTCATTTAACAAACAGGGCCTCAGTAGCATGTGGAAGAACCATACATAACAGCCTGGCACCTCCTCCTCATGCTGGTCGCTGTTTCACCAGCTTGGTCACACACTGCTCTGGGATGGCATCCCATTCTTCAACCAGCATTTGTTGCAAGTCAGCCAGTGTGGTTGTGCTGGTTACTCTTGCACAAACAGCATGCCCAAGCTGATCCCACAAGTGTTCAGTGGGGTTGAGGTCAGGACTGCTAGCAGGCCATTCCATCCTCTCCACTCCAAAATTTTGGAGGTAGCCTCTGATGAACCCCTCTCTGTGGGGGCTAGCATTGCAATCTTGGAGGATAGAGACTGTGGGAATATGGGATCGCCAGTGGTTGTAGAATCTTATCTTGATATCTCTCTGCATTGAGATTACCTCCAATGATGGCAAATATGATTGTCAGCACCTGGGGTACCAGAAGCTCTAAACAAGAGCCAATACCAGAATAAGCTGTTTGGCAGGGACAGAGAAGAAAAAAAAAAAAGTGGGCAGATTTAGAGGGTTTTGCATCTGAACTCTTCATGTTTCTATATTCATTAAAAAAAAAAAAACTACAACAAAAGTAGATTGTGCAGAGAGGTGACATTTTATTGTTTCCATGTTAATCATATCTACAATGAGCACAACTTCACAAAATTGCAGTGTCTCTATAACAACCGTCAACATAACAGGGGAGAACATGTAAGTGCAAGGTTTGCTCATCACATCATTAAAAATAGTATACACTTGAAAGGAAAATTGATATATCAAATACTAATATATTACTTAGGATATTACTTTTACTTTATTTTCCGAGAGCATCTGGCCCTCAGACTGTGACGAAAAAAGACAAACGTAGTTGAATACCGCTGCCCCACAGGGTTGAGGCTTCATCCCACAATGGGTGTTATTTTAATTCCAAATATGAGCTCCTAAAACCTTCATGATGCCAAGGAAGACACCCGCTTCGAATGTTATCAGTCCATTAAATGGACGTTATCAACGATTATCATCCCCATACTTAAGGTCCAGGAGGGGCCGTCTCCACCTCCTAGCCGGTCAAAAAGGTTGTTATCATCATTTTAATCGAGGATCACCGTTCTCATGTCACGTGGACTGGAGTGGGTGTCTGGAGCGGATCTGGATTCATCGTAGTCCCTCCTAGCAGCCAGCTACCGCTCTAATTCAGCTAATTCGAATGTTATCAGTCCTTAAATGCACTTTATTTACAGTTTTCAGTCCCATAAGTGTAGTTCAGACTGGCCCTCCTGCACCTGCTAGCTGTCTCAGTAGGCCGTTATCACTAATTTCAGCGGAATCCAGATCCACTCCAGATATCCACTCCAGTCCACGTCACACCAAAACAGTGGTCTTCGATTAGCACGATGATAACAACCTTTTTGCCGGCTAGGAGGTGGAGACGGCCTCTTCTGGCCCTTAACTATGGGGATGATAATCATTGATAACGTCCATTCAATGGACTGACAACATTCAAATCGGCTGAGGAAGATGTAGGATGGAAGCAAAATAGCGGAGCAGTCTACATGCATCCAACATGGCAAACTATCCAAGTTTATTAGATCCCAGTTTCACATAATGAGATACATACACAATGTCACTCAGTATTCTGCAGTACTGGGGGCATTTTGTAAGCTGTAGAAAGTAATTTAATTTGGTTTACAAATAAATTTATCAATTATGACAAAGATAATAACCATTCTTACAAGAATGCACTGTATCATCATTTATACAGCTTCAACTTAACGGTTTGGAATTGCAAATGCCTCATGAATGTTAATGACTCATTATCTATCAGATATCATGGATTCTATGCTAACTGAAGTGAAATGTCTGTATATGGCTCATCAATAAGCCGTGTTCATTATTGCTACTTCATGTTAATTGACGTGCTTGAAATATGTGAAAAACAAAGCATATCTTGTTGTCTTCCTTAGATGAAGTGAATGGCTGAGTGATGGCTATCAGCAACATGTAGTATTTCACTGAACATCAGAATCATGTTGAATAGTTTATGCAGTTGGAGTTTAAACCAAAAACACAAGAAAACAAAAAGTTTAATTACATTTTATTTTATTTATATAACACCAAATCACAATAACAGGTGCCTCAACGTGCTTTATATTTCAAGGGTTCGGGGTCACCTGATCCAGCCCTAACTGTAAGCTTGATCAAAAAGTTTTATAAAATATATATTTTAATATATACTGCCTCAAGTGGGCATTAGAGGAACTACAGTGTTTGTTGATTGGTGTTTGCTTTATTTTTCAGCTACAGAGGCTGCTCCCGTGTCTCACACTTTTATACTAGTGCTCCTTTTTAAACACTTTGGCCTGAACCAGTGCTGAATCACGGTCTCTGTTTTGGCTGGTTGGCTGGTTATTTTGTAATGGGGAAGACAAACTATCATTTTCTCCCCTTGCATTAGCCAGGTCATGTAGGGATTCAAATGAGGGGCCATTCCATCACTGGCCCACTTCTGGCACATCTGGGCTGCTGTCTCACCACTGTCTGTGCCTGCAGAGCGATGACAGCAACATATCACAGCTGGTGGCTTCAAACAAAATTAGAATTCTCCTGTCAGGAAACATCAGATTTGTTCGAGAGTAATTTGGGGGGCTATTTACATATTTTGTCTGACTTTAAGGCATTTCTGCTTCATTAGGTGGTTTACTGAGGAAAAGATATGAAATAGAAAGGAGATGACAGGCTGCACAGATCATGAGTCCAATGAGACAAGATACCCTCTGTGTTGCTAATCAACCTGAGAGCTTGCATGACTAAGATAAAACTGTTTTTAATTAATTATTAAACATATTTAGCTATATATGCAAACGTTTTTACATTTATGCTTCCAGTCTACTTGTAACAACCAGCCTGAATGCAGTTTGATTATATTTACATTCAGCTTCTCCTTTATATTCTCTAACCACAATTCTTGTTCTGTGTACCTTCCTTGCACACATAATAGTTTTTTGTTTTTTTGTTTGTTTGTTTGTTCCATAATTCATAAGTTGCTTGAATTACACTGAAGTTTTCATTCAGTCTTGAATGAAACAGCTACTAAAATTTTCAGCCCACAGCTCTAACATGAATTATATCATCCTTGCTCCCTCATCCGCAATAAATAGAATTTTGTTCTGTTTTCATTTAATAACTTGACAGAAAATAGGTGCATCTTTGGGGCTCTGCCCTTTGTTTAGGAAGCATTGCACTAGCATAAATTATCCTCAACTTGTGTTTAATCAGATTATTCATCTGACACTTACTGTATGATACTCGGTCATATTCTGCTTCATACATGCTTCATGCGTCATTGCATCTGTTACCATTTTGGCTCAAACTGGCAACACAACAAGTAAGAGTCCACACCCAGCGGAAGCTACTGTTTCCAATTTATTTAACAAACCATACAGCAAAGTGTAAAAAATATCAGATAAGGTATTAAACAAAAATACCAGAACCTAGCGATGAGAGTGTGAAACTGAAGCTTTAATACGTGCTTTGAACCCTGGGCGTACACATCCATAAAACCAATGCTTCGAAGCTTGCTTTGGGGCGAAAAAAATCATGTGACATATGACGTCAGAAGCAGCAACTGCTTCATTCCCGAAATGAATCACCTGACTGGTTCAGGTGATTCGCTGACACCGCCTCATCTCGTTGTGAGCAATGGAGTGAAGGAGTGAGAGTGAGACAGTCAGCCAGGTTCATACTCGTACAGTTTTAGAGTTGTAACCGCCAACAGTGACCGCTGAGTTATGAATTAAAGACCTTTGCTGGCAATCTCTCGCCCATCCTTTCAACATGATGACAGATACTGTTGTATTAAGATAACACAGAAGTTTATGGCCTTGAATTAAAAATGCTTCTTTTTTTTCTTCAAATTTTTCTTCTCTCCTGTCCCTTGCAGGTCTCTGTGAAAAACAGTTGAACAAAAAGTGTACCTCACTGAAAATGCCCCCCCCCGTAGTTACACAAGCACGGCCAGTTAATGCCATGTTTTCCCAGCACTCTGCTCAAGTACACAACACACACATTCCTCCATCTATATTTGTATGACTCAAACCATGCAAAGATGCTTCAGATCACTGAGTTTTGTGGGTGTGTGCATGCGTGTGTAATTAAAAGCATTGCACATCTCCAGGAGAGGGCGCTGTAATTGAAGCTTCGAGTAATGAACCCATTTTAGAAACAAGTGGTTCAAGCGGTTCAGTGCTTCACAAAAGCTTTGTTTTCTCATCACTACCAGAACCCTAAAACCTAACAACTCAGCATAAGGGTGGCGAGATTGTTGCTACCCCAGAGAGAACAAGGGAGAGGGGAGAAGGAACTCCTTGGCCACACCCTCCTCAGTTTCACCCACTTCGCTGATGATCCACCCAAGCTACTGCTATAACACACAAGGAAAAGCAGAATGCACAAGGGTCATATCCAACAAGGATACCAAAACTAAAAAAAAGTGGCAAAAACTGCAGTTCCTTTAATGGAAACTTGAGGATGCATCATTGGTAGAGAATCAGTGATGATCTAGTGGTGCCTCAGCAAACCTGGAACTGGGCAGATTTGTCTTTGCAACTGATGCATGAATCAAGCCAAGGATAAGGTTATCCTGGGAAAAGAAAATAGTTTTCTTTCTGTTCCGACAATGTTCCCCAACTCTGAGGATGGTTCAGCAGGACAATGTGTCAAGACTGGCAGAGGCTTGGACACAAGCACAGAGCACAGTGATATGGTTTGAACAAAATTTTATTTTACAAAGAAGGCTGAGTACTCTTTGAGGCAATTTTGCCTGTGAGGGGCGAGTTGTCATTCTCCAGCGGCTCTCTCTCGGCCACATCTCTCCTGCAGCAGACTCTCTCCACAGCCCCAACCGGTGTGGGTTTCCTGGCCAAAGGGAGACGATGGTAAGTAAGAGCATGGAAAAACAACACTACACAGTTCAGCTATAATAACTAGCAGGCTTGAGAGTACCACAAGCAGTGCAACAATCCAGCAGCAACTGAGAAGACTCTCCAGCCTTTTGTAGCCCACAGGTGAGTGACGTGGCATGTGGCTGGTGTGTGATCCGCAGAGCGGAGACCTCCAGCGTGCTCCGCCTCTGGAACACAACATCCATGCACTCATCCATACCCTCTGTGGACCACAGATCATGGCACAGTGCTCCATGCCACACAGCTAGGTCAATCAAGGTGTGGATGAAGGACCACCAGATTAGGACCCTGTCATGGCCAGCTCAATCTTCAGACCTGAACCCCACTGAAAACCTCTGGAATGGGAATGGAGGACAAAGATGGATGACCATAAGCCATCAAACATAGTTGAGCTACTTGAACTTTTTGCCAAGATGCATGTCAGTTGTCATTGAAAATCAGGGTTATTCCACCAAATACTGATTTCTGAACTCTAAGTTAAAATATTAGCATTGTGTTGTTGAAAAATGAATATGAACCTGTTTCATTATTTGAGGTCTGAAAACATGGCATCTTTTTTATATACTTTGTAATTGAATGCTTTAAATGGCAATATTTTTACTTAGAATTTGAGAGAAATGTCACTACTTTATACAATAAAAATGTTAATTTTACTCAAAGACATGCCTATAAATAGTAAAATCAGACAACCTGATAATTTTGCAGTAGTCTCTTAATGGCCCTTGAATTTGTTTTGGGTTTTTTTTTGGGGGGGGCATGTTGTATTGTATTGTTTGTTTGTTTTTACATTTTTTGGACTTCTCCAGTTGCTACTCTACAGATGTGCATCTGTGTTAAATGTGCTTTGGCATACTACAAGTGTAAAACTCAACTTTCAATCAAGGGATTAAAAAAAATCCTCAAATGAGAAACTTTTCTCAAGTTGTGGCATCCATCAGGGAAGGAGGCCTGCATGAGGTTTTTAATAAAGAAGGCAGTAAAACATTGTTTTGAATCAGATGGCATCAGTTTGAGATGATTTCTCAGAGGGCAGCTGGTGAGATGGAAGCTACTTTATCACTTGTTAGCCAAATTAAAAATTTGGTGAAGTGCAGATCTTTGTAGAACTTTTGTAAAAGAAAATGACATTAACTTCATTAGAAATCTGGAGAAAAAGTAATTACTTTATAGTCAATCAATTTTGTTTGCATTGCTTTGTGAATAGAGTTTTCCTGTGTTTGGTCCTCAGTCCAGCTGGATGTTTAGTTGATTTATTTTATGGCAATGATAATAAATCTATTGTTATTTTTTTTGAAAGAAAGCTTTGTGAATAGTTGAGATTCATTTTTAAGTTATGGACTGTGTTTGATTCCTAAGTCAGGAGAACTGATAAATGAAACTAAATGTAATTCATCAACTTGTTTAATTTTAAGAAAATTCTCCACACATGGTAAAATTGTAAAATGAGCATTACATTTATATCTAAATCACTACCCACATCTTTGTAAAGCAAAATGAGATTCATCAGCCTGAAACCTTTATGGAAAATTACTTATAACTCATATACTTCACCACAATTAATTTAACACAAATGTATGCACTTGCACCCATCCATGAATTACCACTTTATCATGGTGGAGAAGTTTGTGTGCCCCAGTGATCCCGGAGGCTATGTTGTCTGGGACCTTTTGCCCCCTGTTAGGATCTCCCAAGGCAAATTGGTCCTGGGTGAGGGGCCACATGAAGAGCAATTCAGACGACCGCTATGGAAGAAATACCAAGGGAACAGTTTGTCCTGCCCAGGATAAGGTTAGTGGGGCCCCACCATGGAGGCATTGTAGGTGTTGGGTGCAATGTGCATCAGGTGGCAGCCAAGGGCAAAGCCCTGGCGGACCAGTCCCTGGCTATTGAGGCTGACAACTGGGACATGGATCATCACCTCTCTGGTGGAGAAGGAACCTGAGCCAGTGCTTGAGGGTGAGAGATACCGGTGGCTGGCCTCTCCCTTGGAGCTAGGGTGAAGAGTATAGTCATTCGAGAGGTGCTCAGAGTAGAGCCACTACTCCACATCAAAAGGAGCCAGTTGCGGTGTTTCGTGCATCTGACTAGGGCTAAGTTCAAAACCGATTTTTTTCTGCGTGGTAGTTCACATTTCCAAATATATGCGTCGTTTATATGCCTCTAAATGCTTCCTATAGCTTCCAATGAGAGTCTGGATTCTGGTTGAAGGTATTTT
>JAMQGT020001109.1:0-59377 GCA_024447675.2 Pterophyllum scalare | reverse complement strand
CATGTTTATGTATAATTTTTAACATTACATATTGTTACCAGTGTGGCACCATTTAATGGGAAATAAACAAGCTTTCCAGTGGCATAAGATTTATTGCCAAGAAGCATTGTTAACAACAAAAAAATAACTGACCAAACACAAATTTCTTTACTTTTTGTGCTAAGTTAGATATCACACAAAGTTGTTCACCATTTTAAACACAGCACAGGAATCCTGTCAAGCCTCGGATTTCTCCAAATGTCAAAGTAAAGTTATGATTGCCAGGGTAGCAAAAGGTTTCAGGCTCCATTCCGAAACAGCCTTCCAAGATGAGCTACAGTACCTGGTGCACAGGACTGTCCATCCAGCTGCAGGATGTATCCCTGGTGGCAGCCACAACGATAGGAGCCCCAGGTGTTGGTGCATGTGTGCTGGCACAGCTGGCCGCGGTAGAGTTCACACTCATTGACATCCTCCTGCTCCTCTACCGTGTTGGCAGCTTCATCTGTGGAACTGATGGAGAAGGCTTCCTTGGGGAACTTACTCTCTGATACTGGAAGGAGTGAAAGAAGGAGAGTTTGGGAGAAAGTGAGGAGACTTCTGTCTCGGGTTAAAGACCGAAGCAGATTTTCTGTATAACACATACCTAATAAAACTGACTTGAAGACACACAACAACATCTGCTCATCCCATATATTTAAATTCAAAGATTATATGTGTGTTTATACATTTCCTGAAAGCAAATGTATAAACACACATATATTACTGCACTGTCTGGTTGATAGCAAATGTAAAAGGAGCAACTGTGAGACCCTCACTGCATTTATAGAATGCTTATGACTACAATGTACTGATTTGAGAGTTGAATGATGGGAAAAGAAATATATTACTGCACTGTCTGTTTGATAGTTTTCAGTCTGAACTTTACCTGAGTATAACAAAAGGTGACTGTGCTGTACATCCTCAATAAGGAACCATCTCGATTGGGATTCCCTTGAAACCAAAATGTTTTATCTCAAAGGGTCTATCCAGATGTAATAAATGTATCTACACTAATTTAACTTGTGTGTTGCATTACCCAACACTACATGTCTGAATCAACCTTGTGCATGGTTAAAAACGGAGACCCAGAGTGAATTATTGATATGGTGTTCCCTCCAAGTGAAATCCTGGAACTCTCAACAGTTTCTCTGTCCAATAAGTTTACAAATATTCAAACAAGATTGCTGTGCAGTAGGCCCAATTTTTATGGCTGCATGATTTGGTTGGTGTATCTAACTAAAAGTTTCTCAGGGTGCCCTGGGTCAGCGGTTTGACAAGGTGTTGTGGACTTCAAATTAATTCCTGCTTACATCTCAATGCAAGACACCACAGTACACCTTCAGGTCATGTGGACTCCTGGCCTCAGCAGCAGAGGTAGTTTTTGTTGCTTATAAAGTAGCAGTATATTGTGCCGTGGTTGTCATAGTCTGTCTGCTGAATTATTAGTTATGCTTAGCCTACAATACAACATCAAATGAGCACTATGAGCAAAAAATACAACAACTATAGGTTACTGTATGTGTTAGTGTTTTCTGACTTGTCTACAGCCTGTATGCATGTACTTAAGTCCCCTGTGGGTGCAGGGTTAGACCCAAAGGCAGCGTTACGCCTGTGGGGACTAAAGTTAATATCTCTGATGTATTTTCTCACTACTAGAATAATGATATGAGAAATAATATTTGGTTCAGCTAAACTTTCAGGTCATGAAAGCTAAGCAGTGGTCACCCACTATTATGCCAGTCAATTAAATTATTAACAATAAGGAGCAGTCTGTTTGTTTGTTTTAACAGGAAACAAACCAACTACCAGTTTTAGCCCAAACAGCTCTGTACCATTTGGATATCTTTTAGACTCATAATTGGGGGTTAAATAAAGACCATGACTGACTTTGTTGTCTTAAATATGCCCAACAATACAAAGTGAATCTGATCTTGGAAAATATTTTAATGGAGGCCTTCCCACTGTGGACTCCAGCCTCATTGGTCCATCTATGTCAGCATTTATGACTTTAAGAGGGCTACTGTTTATACCATATTGGACATAATTTAGACTGAATCTGCAGACTGAAAGTGTAATTTTAAGTAACTATTTGGACTAAATAAAGGCTAGCCCGTGAGATCCTGCCTAGAAATTTTTTTTATGCATTTTACCTTTGTAGAGCAGAAGACATGGGGGATACATTACAAAAATATAATTTATCAATAATGTGTCCAGATGTGGGTTTTAAATAAATATTTCTCACAGTCATTACCTGAGGTTTAAATTCAGAGGAGCAATGCGATTAAATGTTTCCTGCTATAATTAAAAGGCAGCGAGTCATAAGACTCAAAATACATCCCCTCTGGAAATAATTACAGTGCTTCTCATGCATTTTTTTTGTCAAATTCATAATACGCTCATAGCGTGAAGGCATCCTTCATGCATCCCATCCTGAGAGTGTGTGTGTGAGAATTATTACACAAACTGAGAGAACTTCACCAGTTTCTGCAGCTCTTAAACTTTTAAACCTTGCACAGCTTTCAGCAGGTTAATTGATTCCCACTTCAGAATGACATCATTCAAATTTTTGTTTTAAAGCTGAAGGAAATGAGCTACAGTTGATTGTTCCAGCAGAGCCCATTAAAGGGCAGGATTAAGAGGAATTCCTCTCATGCTGTGAATGAAATAACAGCCTAAAGCAGCAAGGAGAGTGGCCTTACCCCACCATCATACTTGGATACAGCTATTCCCATTAAAAAACAACCATGAAAATAACGAACTGCATTTCTATGCTGCGTCTGGTCCAAATATAAAACTAAGATGCAGGAAAAGGGTCTTCCAAACCACAAGCCGATGATTATGGAATGATTCTTGTAAGTCTTATGTCATCCAACAAGCTTCTGATGTCATTGATGAAAACATGTAAATCCCGCCCCTTACAGCTGCAATCAAGGTATGTAGGTCATATTCAGTGAAACGTTAACGTACAATCATGTTTTTGTAGATGGAATGAGAAGCAAAGGGTTGCTGAAATGCTTCTGCATTGAACCTGAGCTGCTTGAAAACCCACTGATTGTCAGTCATGTTAGGTGCTTGATGGATCAAAGACAGAGGAAATCTTCGCTGGCCCAAGTAGAGAGCCAACAGCTCGAGCCACCATCTGTTCCTGATTCATCACAGCTCCCCGTTACTCTGCAAGATGATTCCTGACTAGTCAGCCCCAAGCTTCTGACACAGGCTTCTATGAGAATAAAATACTTACGGTCCAAGGCTGACCTGTTTACGCTCACAGTGTAGTTTTATCAGTAGGCACAAATACAGGAAAAGTTGCTGATGAGTGTGTGTGTGTGTGTATGTAGTGTGTTCACAGTGACAAGCTGAACAGATACTGACCCCATAACATAAAAGATAAAAACAGAAAAACCTTAAGGCAATAAAAATCAACAAAATATAACTTTACAAAATAATAAACTACAAGTCAACATCCACACACAAACATGCACAGGCAGTTTTTAACTGTAAGCCTGTGAAAATGAAAGGTTTTGAATGCAGACACAGCTGTTCCAAAGAACAGGACCACAGTAACTGAAAGCACCCTCAGCACACTTACATCTAATTCTGGGACCGTTAAAAGAGCTGCTCCTGATGACCAGAGAGATCCAGTTGGGTTACAGTCACTCAGTGCTTTGTGAGCTAATAGAAGGATTTTAATTGTGTACTGTAAGTGTAAGGACTCTGGCTGCTGCATTCTGAATAAGCTGAAGCTGTCCTACGATTTGGACAATCCTGCACACAGAGGATTACAGCAGTCTAACCTGCTCGATAAGAATGTATAAACCAATTTCTAGGAGTCAGTTTGCGATAAGGTTGATATATTTTAAGTGGTAGAAAGCAGTTCTGGTGACCTTATTAATTATTATTATCCAAGTAGTCCAAAATGATGCCAAGATTCCTGACTTTTTCTCCGTGTTTCAGAGAAAGGGATGATAAATACGAACAGATTTTCTGTCTCTGACTTTTTGGACCAACAACAAATATTTCTGTCTTGTCTCTCTTCAGTACTAAAAAGTTTGTAGACATCCAGCAGTTAATGTCATCAGTGCAGCTTATGAATTTGTGAACAGAGAAGAGAGATACGGGGGATTTAAATACTATGCTTGTCAGTTTATCTGGTTGCCTTTTCATACACCAGTAACTTTAATTATTCTTTTTGTAAAGTTTTGGTTTCAGACTCTCCCTGCATCTTGTTTTTACTTTTATTTTGGATTAATTGCTGCATTGACCTCAGCAGCAGACCCACAAAAATGCAACTGAGATATAGCGTAATTCCCCACATTTCTTTTCTCTTCATTTCCCCTCACAAAATAAAAGCAAAAGTGCAATTAAACAAATAGTATTTTCCCCCATTCCTGTGGGAATAGTAGTGTTATCATAATTATTGAAAACTCTCATTGTTAGATTTACTGTAAAGATGACTGGATGTTGGTTTTTGCTGCTTCCTGCCTGCTGTATTAAAAAAATGTGACACACTGTGATCATTAGCATAGCACCTGCTGAATTTAATAAGCATGTGGTAGGCTATGCACTGGAATGGATCAAAGGGCACATAGCTAACCTCACTAGACAAATATTTTTATTGAAGCAGGAGAGAACAGCTGACAAAGCAAAGGATCTGAAACTTTCAGTCATGATTACTAAATTGACCTTTGATTTATCAAATTTCTTCCTAAGTGTTTATTTTTTATTACCTTTGCATTTTTTCTTACACATGCTTTAAATCCAAGCATTACCAATGTAGTGTATGTGTTTTCCATGCCGAATAAAAATTTCGCTGTGCCGTGGGTTGCAGATACCTCTCCTGGGCAGGGCAGTTGGTCTCTGTTTCTGCTTTCTCATCAACGGGATTTGGCTCAGACCGTCCTCTTCCTCACAGCAGGTGAGGAAGATGTGACCGCATGGGTAGCCCAGGTGCTGGTGAGCATCACAACCCCGTCCTTCGCTGCGGACCCGTAAGCCAAGCACACAGCAGCTGCAGCACACCTGACCATCCACACAACAATAGCATAGCCTGTTAGGAGAGTATTACCGGGGTGCCTTTCACATCTTTAATCACCACCTCACTTTATGGCCCTCCACTTTTTTGCTGTTTACTAAACATCAGCAAGAAGGAGGGAAATAACAGGTAAACAGATGAGCAGGCTGCTTTATCTCACTGCTGAGGTTTTTAGCTGAGTCACATTTTTCGAAGAAAACCATGTTAACCTGTTTTTTTTGTAACTGTCCTTTAAAACCTGGCACCACGGTTTGCCCTAGCACAGGAACATTTGGCTCAAGGGCCAGAGAGCTATGTTTTCCTCTTCTAGGTTACTCTTCTGGATGTGGGTTGAGCTGACTCTGAGCAAAGACACGAGCCAAATTTCCTTTGCAGCTTTAAAAGATGCAAATAGTAATATGAGATTCTGACAGTTTTCTGCTAATATATTGTATCCTATTTGCCAAGAAACACAATAGACTCTGTGACCTTTATGGAAGCTTTTTTACCGGGACAAAATAAACTCACTCTGGTCAAACAAACAAGGGGATGCTTAACCTCGTAATATCCTCCAGGTCAGTGGTGATTAGGGCTGGATTTTGTATTAGCCTCATGTTTAAACTCAAGCTGTTACATTTCAAATTAACTCTCCCAGATTCATTTTGGCATTGCAGTTTTTCTGTTAAAAGCTTTTCCAGGTGTGTGCTCTAAATTGTAAAGGGGTGGGTGTTAACAGTCAAAAAAACAAAAACAAAAACAAAAAAACCCCCCAGGGGATATTTAAAGTTTAAAATGCAATGGCTGTTATTGTGGCAGTGAATTCACCATAATCTACTCTCCACATCAAAAGCAAATCAAAAACAACAAAAAAGTTCATATTATTTTCTAGAGCTGCTCTTTGATCAGTTCAGTGCTTGTTTTATGGAGCTATTTTATGATGTCATACTTTCAGTCATGACTCAACTATATTCCTCCTCTCTGTGAATTTTCCACAGCATGTACCTGATAGGAGTCATCCGGGCAGGAGTCCTCCTCATCCACTTCACAGCTGTCCCCATCTCTGGCTGAAGTCACACCTAATTCACACTGTCTTTCCTTCACAGAGCTGAGACAGCACTGCTTCTGTGCAACACTGGAACACACACACGCGTGCACACACACACACACACACACACACGCCCAGTTATTTATAACTTTCTTTTTTTGCTTTGCTGTGAAAGAAGCAGCCTTATACATGATTGATTTACTGCTGAAGAATCCCCTGATTCTGATATTAAAAGCTTAACTGGGGCTAACCAGCTAGCTCTAGCGCCTTCATATACAGCATCTTCCAAAAATAATATTTTTTTTTAAACTAAAATACATTCTGACATGTCACTTACCTGCAAACAGAATGCTTGTCATTGTTGAGCAGAGGCATGCGCTTGCAGTTACCATTTTCAGAGGCCCATCTCTGGCCAGCAGTGCAGCAGCCCTGCAGATCTTCAGAGGATACACCTGCATCTGCAGCCAGCAGACATGCAGGTATGCATACATGAGCACACACATGACTGATGGAATAAAAACAGTTCTACAGTGAATTCTACATGTGTGCACAGCTACACCGTATGGACCAGACAGACAGCCAAAGAGAACAGTGAAAACAGTAAGCTGTCAGACAGAAACATATGGTAGACTGCACCAGGCCTCAAAAGTGCCTTTAAGATTTCTCCAGCTGACTAAAGAGGTACAGAATACAGTAGTCCATTTTATTATTGGTTTTTTTTAAGTTGATGCCAGCAACATACACTGTATTGCCAAAGTATTCGCTTGTCTTCCTTCACACGCATATGAATTTGAGTGACATCCCATTCGTAATCCACAGGGTTTAATATGATGTCGGCCCACCCTTTGCAGCTATAACAACTTCAACTCTTCTGGGAAGGCTTTCCACAAGGTTTAGGATTGTGTTTATGGGAATTTTTGACCATTTTTCCAGAAGCACATTTGTGAGGTCAGACACTGATGTTGGACCTGGCTCACATGCTCTAATTCATCCCAAAGGTGTTCTATCAGGTTGAAGTCAGGACTCTGTGCAGGCCAGTCAAGTTCTTCCACACCAAATTCACTCATCCATGTCTTTATGGACCTGCTTTGTGCACTGGTGTGCAGCCATGTTGGAACAGGAAGAGGCCATCCCCAAACTGTTCCCACAAAGTTGGAAGCATGAAATGTCTTGTTATGCTGAAGCATTAAGAGTTCCTTTCACTGGAACTAAGGGGGCGAGCCAACTCCTGAAAAACAACCCCACACCATAATTCCCCCTCCACCAAACTTTACACTTGGCACAGTGCAGTCAGACAAGCACTCCTGGTAACCACCAAACCCAGACTCACCCATTGGCTTCCCAGACAGAGAAGCGTAATTTGTCACTACAGAGAACACATCTCCAGTGGCGGCATGCTTTACACCATTGCATCTGATGCTTTGCAATACGCTTCATGATGTCAGGCTTGGATGCAGCTGCTCGTCCATGGAAACCCATTCCATGAACTTCTCTATGCACTGTTCTTGAGCTAATCTAAAGACCACATGAAGTTTGCAGGTCTTTAGTGATTGACTGCAGAATGCTGGTGACCTCTGAGCACTACGTGCCGCTGCAACTGCTGACCCCACTCTGTGATTTACCAGCCTGAGTTGCTGTCATTCCCAATCGCTTCCACTTTCTCATAACACTAATAACAGCTGACTGTGGAATATTTAGTAGTGCAGAAATTTCTCAACTGGACTTGCACAGGTGGTGTCCTATCATAGTACCACGCTGGAACTCACTGAGCTCCTGAGAGCGACCCATTCTTTCACAAATGTTTGTAGAAGCAGTCTGCATGCCAAGGTGCTTGGTTTCATATACCTGTGGCCATTAAAGTGATTGGAGCAGCTGAATTCAATTATTTGGAAGGGTGAGTGAATATTTTTGGCAATGTAGGTGTATTTCCAAAAATTTGGATCTGTGAAAATAAAAATCTAAGAGAAACGGAGTCTTTCAGAGGCAAAGATGTAAAGGGACTCACCACTCAGTGATAAACTGCATAGGCAGACAGTTCAAAACTTTAAGAATAACTCTTCCTAAATACCATTAACAGATGTAGATTTAAAAGAAATCTTTATACATGAGATACAAAATCTCAAAATCTTTGCAGATGGTTGATAATGTCTGATACTGTCTCTAATGGAAATCACTGAATGGGCTGAGTAACACTTCTGAAAACCATTGTTGGTGATCAGTGGATCTATAAATGCAACTTAAAACTCTACCAAGATAAGAATCAAATCATATAAATATATATATAATCCAAATCCACAGAGAATCAGGATCCAGTAAGACTGCCGCTCATTTAAAATGGCCTGAGGCATCCAGCTTTCCCAGCATCTGTGATGGCATGGGGGTGTATTAGAGCATATGGCAAGGGTAACTTGCATAAAAATGAAGTCTCCATTAATACTAGATACAGTGATATGTGCAGGCTTTTAAGCAGATGCTGTCATCCCAAAGTTACTTTTTCAGGGAAGGCTACGCTTATTTCAGCAATTCAGAGCTAAACCACATTCTGCAACAACTATCTTCTGAAGTCCAGGTGCTAAACTGACCTGCCTGCTCCAGACATGGAGCTATTATGCAGCAGAAATCCTGCAAAGTGCAAGAAACATTTTATTTTCAGAACTACAGCATTTGATTTGATTTCCTCAGGTCCCAAATGCTTACCAGTGTTGTAAAAAACAAGAGCTGAGAGTCAGTAGTAAATATTTTTAAATGTTGCGCTGTGGTCATAATGTCTCATCAGTGCATGTTTCTGTATTTTAACTCATTTGGATTTAGACTCCTCAGCAGAATCGGCTTCACAGAGAGTTCCCTCAAACAGCAGAGCCTGTTGGAGCGCCCATTTTCAGCTTTGTGAAAATCTAAACACATTACCACTTTGTGACAAATGATCAGTTTTTCTACTGAATGTACCTCTGACTGAAACATGGTATCTAAGACAAGGAGTTAATAAAATAAAATATAAAATAAAAATGAGGGCCATAACCTTGCAGGACTCTTTGTTTGGGGAGCAGACATGGTTTATTATTCACACATGAAAGTAATTCTTGTTATTGAGGCTGGCATGGCAACTGTAAATTAAATCAGTTGCCATCATTAACTGGCCATTTTAGTCATTCATTGAGAGAATGCCAAAATAAAATCTCAGTAATGGCTCGTCTTTAAAACCAGCAACAATTTATTTAGAGGGAAAAATGGCATCATTTCACTGTCATCAACTGAGGGAAATGAGCATAGAAGGCATTTTAAACCAGGAACCAATTAAATCCCCACAATGAATGAGTGCATTTCTTCACAGCATCAATTTTTAGTTGATCCTTAAATGAGAAAAATGAACTCAATTTGTTGCTGCCATTTAGCTGAATTAAAGCAAAGATTGCCTACATCAAAAGGACACTGATTTGGCAGCGATTACACTGATCAACAGCAGTCTTTGCCACACTGCAGGTCCCAACAGAGACTTAAATGCCCCCTCTACCTGTACCCCCTTCCAGTGAGCATGTAACAGCAAGCCTGGCTGCACTGCATGAAGCTCAGTTGGGGGATGTACACACCGTGAGGCAAGCTGCTGTTGCTGCTACTGCTGCCTGCCACTATAGAGAGCCAAGAGCCCCCCCCCCATCGCCTCCACGTCAGACCCCAAAGCCGTCTCACCCTGCTGCCTTTATCCACATATTAGCATGAATGCTCAAGTGTGTGTGCGCGCGCACGCACACACACACACACACACCAAACTTCAAACTTCACTCAGTGCCCTTTGAAGAAAAGCCACTGACAAAGAGCTTTTGTTTTTCAACCCAAACCTTCTTTGGCTTATTTACAGTACACAGAATTTGCATATTCTTCATACTCACGCTGCTGTGAAATGAAGCTTTGTTTTGTAACGTTGAGGACATGAACCTAATTTGTCAACAACGGCAAGAAACAGTAGTAAAAACAAAAGAATTTTAATAACTTTCATTCTTTTCTATGCATAAAAGCATGTAGACATTAAAAATCAGTGCTATACACACGCGCTCACATACACCTAATTACATTTCACTGTGTGGATTTCTGTTGAAACATGAAGCTTATTTCTTGTAATTAAAACCAGCTACATCAGAGAATTGGCTCCACATGGTGTCAAACACAGCAGTGTGATAAGATTTAGCCATTTCCTGCATGCATGTAATATCCACCATATTCACCTCAGAGCATAATTGTCTGAAACTATGCTAATCCCATTTGCATTGGCGTACATTCATATTAGAAAAAAAAGGGGGCCCATAGTGTCAGATATGAGAAATATAGTCGAGCTTCACTCTAAAATTCTTTTTGAATCCACTTGACTGCATTCAGCTTCATCCCAGTCCCAGATCCTTTAAAGCTTGGTAAACAGTTATTTAAAGCAAAGACTTACTGTGCATAATTTATAAGTATTGACTTCAGAAAATAGTATCAACTTGTCGGATACTTGAAAGTAAAACCAGCTTCTCATTTTAGCCCCACAACATTTGTGTGTCTTAAAGCATTGCTGTTGTCAAATCTGTGTCCTTGCTGAGAATGCTTTAAATCATTTTCTTCTAAAATCTGCAAAATGTTTTTTGTTTTGTTTTGTTTTGTTTGTGGGGCACGTACTGACCCTCATGTAGGCTACATGATAGTTTCAGCATTTCCACGGCCCTTACTCTAGAGCTGAAAACAACTGCTGATTTACTGAAATAACTCAATAATTAATTTTTGGCTGAAATAAGTTATGATGTAAAAAAAAGTGGCTCCAGAGCATAACAGTTTACACGTCCCGCTAACAAGTGAAAGATCCCTGGCTTAATTTGGGGCGTTGTGTCAGGAAGGGCATGTGGTGTAAAAATCTGCCAAATCAAACATGCGGAACTACCTGCTGTGGCAACCGCCTGTGCATGAGGGAGCAGGAGAAATAGCTTTTTGCTTTTATTAAGCAAAAATGTCACAGAAAAAATATAAATAATGGTTCCAGCTTCTAAAATGTGACTTTTCTGGGTTTCTGCCAGTGTATTACAAAACCACGTGACTGGCCTGGGCTAAATTGCTGTACCTATGGACTGCATTCAAAAAAGAACCGAACCATAGCGACATCAACCATTGGTTAGTCAAGTCCTGTTGTGAAGCTTGCTTACCATCTTGCCTTTTAGATACCAGATGTCATGAGGGTGCATTGGCTCTGACTGAGCAACTGTTTGCATAGACTTGCAACTTGCCAGTCACAGCAAAGAATACCCTGCTTAGGGGTGGCTGTGGCTCAGGAGGTAGAGCGGGTCATCTACTAATTAGAAGGTTGGTGGTTTGATTCCTGGCTGCTCTAGTCTGCAAGCCAAAGTATCCTTGGGCAAGATACTGAACCCAAAGCTGCTCTCCGATGCAACTGTCAGAGTGTGAATGTGAGATAGTAACCACTTAGCTGTAAAGGGAAGTGCTTGTATGAATGGGTGAATGCAAACTTGTTGTATAAAGTGCTTTAAGTGCTCAGCTAGAGTGGAAAAGTGCTATATAAGAGCTAGTCCATTTACCATTATAGCTTCTAGTCTGTAAATCAAGGGAGCTGAAAGGTCATTTTCCCATAGCTCTCTACACAATGAAGGCACTAGTGTGCTTGCCGTGACACTAAACCTCAGATCTTTTGGGGTTTTGACTCTTGGTCAGACTGAACAAGGAATTTGAATCTGCTCATAGAATGTTGATAGGTCACTATAGGTCACTATTCCATAATATATTCCACTAAAAATAAATATATATATATGCTTTTTAAATACTTCAACTACAGCTGGAAATTTTAACTGACTGAGCAATATAGAAGAAGAACTGTGAAATTAGAAGATTTACAGTTCTTGTAAGCAGCTGTTAATGACATATATTGACTTGTTTGGCACAATGGTGCAGAGTATAGCACTGTCACCTGCACAAAAGTTCCAGGCTGCCAGTGTGGCTTTCTCTGGGTGCTTCAGCTTCATTCAAAGACATGGCTGGTGATTCTAAATAGGTGTAAATGTGAGAGGGTGTTTTTTCTGTCTCTTTGTGTTAGCCCTGTGATGGACTGACAACATCTCTAGTGTGTATCCTGCCTCTCACACTATCACAGCTGGGACAGGCTCCATCTCCCTGTGATCCTAAAATGGAGAGGTAGTTTAGCAAGCATGGATCTTTTCAGTGTTTCCAAGTAGTTTTTAGTAGTTTATAGACTTCCTGTCAAAGGCCAGGGTCAGATGCAGCTTAACAGTCAGGAGTAGCCTTATAATTAGGAAGTGAGCACATATATTTACAGCTTAGAAACCACACTTCTGATGTTGTTGAAAGGGTCAAAACAGCTGCTGAGATGGCAGTGCTGCCTTCCCCATCAAACCAGCCTGTCATGTAGCAGATGGACTGAAAAAAAGAGGCATCCGTCCACCTAAGGAAACCCCACGGGGTTTGTCTGGGCAGATTAGCCCGGCCTCACACTGCTCTGCCATCATTATTCTGTCTGGCCAAACACAGGCTTGGCACACACCACACTGAGACACAAGTGAACCCATCTGCACCACCTGAGAATGAATGACAACATCCAGACACCAACTGCATCACATGACGTAATGAATGTCTGCTGCTTATAAAGTGCTCGTAGTGTGGATGGTCTAGGAACTAATGAAGTGATATATTCAATCACTAATTTATCACACAGATTCATGGCTGTCCAGAAATATCAGCCAGGTAATGCCGACCACTGATGGAGCAAGTTCAGGCAGGTAATCGTCAGGTATCATGTCATATACCAAGCACACTCACACAATTTGAAAGTCTATTTAAGCTGCAGAATTTCCCATCTCTCCCTCTGTCACGTCTGTGCTGCTGCTGCCAAGCTGTTTCAACACTTCCACCACCACCATAGCATCCACCTGTGGGCCCCAGGGTATGTTTACAAATCATTCCCCAGTTTCCATAGGTATCATATTTGCAGAAGATGATGAGCCCAGAGCCTAGACACCAAACTCTAACTGTATTTTGTTGCTGTAAAAAAAAAGCAATTACAGTACCAATCAAAAGTTTGGACACACTGTGTCCAAACTTTTGAGTGGTACTGTATAGCATTTTAGCCACTAAATGGTCCTCTTTGTTTTCCAGTCAGTCACTATTGTTTTTGCAACCTTTGGCACCGAGTGCTCGACTGTAGAGTCAGTTTATCCAACAGTTTTTGGCTTCCTGCTGGATAAACTAAAATAGGAAAGTTGTGGGTCTGCAAAAACAAAGCCATGTATTGAAAGTTGCTAACGCTTGTAATTATACAAACATATTCATTAGTGTTAAAAAAACAAAACAAAACAAAACAAAAAGCTCCAACACAAAACATCATCTTGCTGAACTTTTCACATGAAACATGATGGATTCTATGTTTCCTCCCTTTGGATTTGTTTACTTGAGCAATCAGTATGAATGGACTCAAGAGGCACTCAGGCAGCAACATTTTTATGATGTAATGATAGTATGAGCAGGCCAGAGAGGGTAACGGTTTAGAACAAAGCAAGGATGCTGACTGCCTCTTCACCCCCCCCCTCCAGCTCTGGCACAGTCGCAGGCTTTTCTAACCTCGAAAAACACACAGTGATGCTTATTCATCAATATGCTTCCTAAATAAATAAAGCAGGCAGAGCAGAACTGACTTACTTCCTCATCACATCAATATGAGGAGACAGACAAAGTTATCATACAATGCAGCAGGAAAATTATTCAGGTTTCAGAACATTAGATGACAGGTTCCTAAAATAAAGTATGCAGAGTTCTAGGAAAGGATGAAGAGCGACCTCAGAGTACTGCGATTCTGAACTTCATTAAGCTTTCAGAGTTTCTCACTTTACATAAGTCCTGTTATGTCCATTGCTTGCTGGGTTTTGTCTTGCCTCACCAACCTAAACAGCACCCAATCTAAGAAGTCATTGGCTGTCTTCTGATCTGATCTGGACAGTATTTCAGGGCTTCTGGTGTAGATAGTGCATATTCTCATAACAGATAACTGCTATTCAGGCCAAGGCTGCCTGCTCTGTTTATCAGTCATTGTTTGCAGTCCACTATGAATGCAATCAGATGATGGTTGATGACTTTCAAATTGCATTTTGGTCAACATGTTCCACTTTTGCTCCTCTTACTACAGAAGGAAACTTGAAAGCTTATATTTATAGAGATGACATTGCACCAGGTTTGATTAATTGATTAATATGGGAAACTATGTGCTCATTAACCAGGAATGTAGATTACATCATAGAAATGCAGATGTCCAAATCTAAACCTACTACAAATGTGTGAAAAACGTGATGTTAGTTTTGTTTGTGTTAACTCTCTTCCTACACATTTTTAGTTTCGTTAGCGTTATATGCACCACGCTTAAAGCAAAATCTGCTTCTACCTGTCAACCCAAAATCTGAATTTGAAGCACCTGTTTACAGGGAGTATAAATTAATGGTACGAGTAAATAAGACTGAGGAAAATCTAACCATTAACATGTTGTATAACATAACATGTTTTCGTCATCATCATTTCATCATATAGTGCTGTTTGGTGAGACGCCACCTGTGTATCACCGATATGCACAGAGTATTCTGACTGTGTCGACTGACGATAATCTTGGGGATCACTGATGGTGATCACCCAAAGCTTTCCAATCAAGACACTGTTGTGTGTGGGCCACACATTTTGGAGGGTGGACAGTGCTAGCTATATTAACCCCCACCCCACCCAGGTGCTGATGGTATTGGTTTTTGGCAATCTCACAGGGGACAGATAGAACACTTGAACTAAGATCGCCCAAGCCTGTTATCATTTTGCAGAAGTCCTTGAAACACCAGCCATGGCAGTACTAGCTGGAGAGAGATAGCATTCCTATTTCAGAGACCTACACCACCTTAAATAGCTGGAGGGGTGATGGCGGCATAAGTTAAATGTTTATGAAGCAACAGACTGACTAATCCACTACATTTAGATTAAGGAAAAGATCATAGTTTAGGTTCAAATGTACCCCTTCATTTCCAGAAGTGACAGATCCATCTTCTGATGCCACAACCCAGTGTGTCACACTCTTGAAAACCAGCTTCTAATATCCAATATTTGACATCCCAGCAATGTGAACAGTCTGTATAATAACATTACCAGCAGAGAGTTCTACATTCATTACAATATGTGAAGCCACGATGTTTATTACTGAATATTAGTTTTGTCAAGGTTAAATGTTTACATCTTTCTCTGCTGTCCAGGTGAGTGTGGGAGACTACAAAGAATTTGATGAATATAATAATATTTAATAATGCTGACATGCTTATCAGGAGCACAGTCCATTTTTTTAATAATAACTGTATTATAAATATTTAATTTGCTGTCTAATATGTTTGAGTAGATTAACTGAACAGTGACCCTCACTGACCACCACCACTGAAGAGCTTGTTAAGAGCAAAGCCCAGAATCTTCATGTATTGACATTTATGTTCTGCTCTCAACCCTTATACTTTTATACCCAGAGCAGAGTGCTCTAGCACCAACAGTGCTTTCATATTTGAAGCAGTTTGTCCAGTTTTTTTTAATCAATTTTTTTCTTCACTGAGTAAAAGTTGGACCGTGTTCCAACAAATCACCCCTCCTCTTATCCTAGCATATCTATATGCGAGACAGACATTTAGTTCAGTGGGTCAGCCTAGCGTGCAATGATGGATAAGTGATAATAGATCAGTTTATTGGAACCAACTTTACTTCAAATTATTACTCTGTCACAGAACTGTGATAAAAGACTTAAGGGAAACCCCAGAAGATGAAAAGAGCTCCACATGTTCGCAGAAGGTCTCCGTTTCACTCACTATATGTTCATTTTCTGTTTTCTGTGGGAGGATGACACTGCTAGCCAAAGACCCCACCTGTCAACCATTTCAAATCTTCTTTTTTTTGCAGAGAAAAAACTTCTCAATTTCAAACACAGCGATAGGTGCGATTTTCAATGAAATATTTTGTGTCTCTGCATCTTGTGCTGCCAGTAAAACTGGTGCATTATTGAGGAATTTCTGCATCTCTTCAAGGTTATGTGATCAAAGGTCATGACCAATAGTGTTCTCTTAATACATTTTTAAGGTCAGTGTAAGGCTCGTTTAAGTTCCCAACAAACCTCATGTAAGGTTTAACCACAGTGATGTCTGAGGATCATTTCCATTTCTTCTCAGCCGTTCTTCCTACTCAACCCCACAGGGTTTCAGCTGTAAAGCAGATGAGCACATAACGAACCGTGGGGTTTAAAGGCCTGCCCTTACACTGAGTCACAGTTGTGGTTTTATGAAAATCAAAAACAAAAGCCCTGTACAGCTCTGCTTTGCCTTCCTCATAGGCAAAGCTAGAGATGCCGTGCTTCTTACTTAATCTTTGCCTTTTATTTGTGACACAACAGAGCTATCAACTTTGTTATTGCTCTCTACAGTTAGTCTTCATTGCTTAGAAATGCTAATCTCCTGTAATGCCCAGCGTTCCCATCAGGCCTCCAACCACCAGTCAACCCTTTTCGTGTCTGGCAATGCATCAGCCCCAGACGGCCATCAACAGCCTCCTCTCCATAGCAGCACCCCTGGGTTTGTCTCCAGCTGCTTCTTGGGAAATCTGTGCTGCTGTTTTCCTCTGAATATGAGACAACAGGGCATCTCCAGACTTAAAATTCAAGTCAGTGTTCCAAATTTGACCTAAAAGTTTATTCCACTGCCGTCTTTGTAGGTCTCACATCAAACAGGCACAAATGTGATGAACTGCTGCAGTACAACACCGATTTGGTGCATAAGCTCTAAATGTATTCACAGGAAAAGTCAGTAATGAGTAATTTCCTTTATATCCTGGAACATTCTTCCTCTGTCAACATGCATTATGCTCAAAGCAGTCTGCATCAGGAAGGCTCATTTTGGGAGGAATCCAGCAGCAGCAGCAGCAGTTGGGATGAGGCCTCAGCTGTGGCCTTGAAAACAGTTTGAAAAGAGTTTGAGCGCTGACCAGCTTGACAACAAAATGCAAAACTTTCAGATCTGCCAGTCATAGCAGTGTGAAGAGTTTTGGTAGTATTTGAAAATGTTAGCGTTCCTTCATCTGCACTAAACAGTACAACCAGGTGGCAAACCCAATGGAGCATTTAGCAGCTAAAATTCCACATATATTTCTCCAAAAACTAGTGGAGACCAACATGGTGCTAAAAAAAAAAGTATGAGTGAGAATAAGTGCTGAACTTGTATTCATCAAGAAGCCAGAGATGCTTCTGTAAAAGCAAAACGTTAACACATGCTATCGGGAGTGAGGGAAATAAAGATTTCTAAGTTCAACTAACATTAATTTTAGTTATTAATTTTAGATGATAAAATTATATCTCATGATCCTTTGTTTTTATGTCCACAAGTTCCCCTAAATTGTGAATATACTTTTAATTAAACATTTATGTAAGGCTTTGTCGGATGGTGGGGAAAACTGTTGGGACTTTGATTCCAGAGACACACCCAGAATTGTTGAGACAAAAAAAGTACTTTGGTACTTTGGTTCAGCTTAACTGTAGCTTAATTCTCTGCGGAGTTTTCTTCATGCCTCAGGGGTAATATATCATGGTAAGAGGTCTGATGTATGAGCCCTTCATATGTATTTGGGAAAGAAGAGTAAAAACAGCATGATGGCAACCCGGCTCCCCAGCAAGTCAATCCTGCACTGGCTACATAGCCTTAACAGTACATAGTGTCTGTGCTGAGCACACTGAGAACTGTTAATACTTCCTAATCTAAACAGAGCTGCAGGCAGACACAGATGCTGTGCACCTGCATTGTTTAATTTAGTCAGCACTTACTTTTACATTTAAAAGCTAACTGCTTTAATATGTTTGTTTTGACTAATGCATTTCTTCCCTCTGTGAACTAAATCACTTTACATTAAACATGTCTAAGTTTAATATTCTTACCACAGAATGTCTATAAAATATGAATACAGCCATTGTGACATAATCTGCTGGTTTTAGATCATGCTTTTTGAAGCCCCACTTTTGTGTTTTGGCCCCTGCTATCTGGGCTGTTTAGAACCAGAAGTACGGATATCTGGATAGAGGGAGGTCTGCTACTGTAAGTTCTCAGCTAATGCAAGTTTGGTTAGCAAGCTGCATCCATAAGCTGTGCTGGTGTGATACACATATCTGCTAAACAGTAACAAGTAACAGACTAATACACTGATCCCCAAAGTGTGGGCCAGTTACATGTTCCTCTTTATTTATCCAACCTCATTTTTTGATTCTCAGCATATCCTGTGTGTGTCACAGGTAAGGGAAGAGTTAAAATGGAGAGGTGGCTATCCGGCTAGCTAGCTCTCAGGGTAGGAGACTGAGGAGGTAAATTCAGACAATTTTTGGTCTTTGAATTTACATGGGGGGGGGGGGCACTCACTGCAAGTGCAGTGGCTGGTGTGGTAAAAAAAAAAATCGGACTCAACCATCTCTCCAAATTCCCAGATGAGCAGAAGAGTAAAGCGCTTTGAGTGTTCACTTAAGAGTAGAAAAGCGCTGTACAAGTATGAGTCCTTTTACCATTAGGGGCTGACTCTATCGTCATCATCCACTTTTTAGATGATTTGCTTCCTGACAAGCAATTTTGCCCTGACACAAGCTGAGCACAAAGTGAGAGATAGCACACTGACAGATGGAAAGCTTTCACAGATCCATTTAAGATATGTAAAAGAAAGCCATCAAGCAGATATGCAAGAAATGTAACAGGAGATGAGAATCAATATCATGCATTATTCACAACATCTATACCAGATGCTCTGAATGCAGATCTTGAGAGGCATCTTCAGATATTGGGAATAACAATAATATTTTTTTAAAAATCTGTCTCTGATTTCCAGAGCTGAGCTTTATTCCTTTCTGTGATGAAGAAACAACATCAGAGCCAGTGGAGATCTTTTTACGTGTCGTTACATTACAGTGTCATAAACGGGATCACTCCAAGTTAGGATGTGGGGCACTACGTCAATATTGGAGCAGCCATAACACCAGCATATCCCAAAGTAAAATATTTAGTGGACAGCACTTCCAGGTAGTCATCTGTATAGTCTGTGTGCTTAGCTGCAGAGAATGGGGTATTGTTTTGGTGATTGGGGTCATACAGTAGGTCGGGCTCACACAGTGAACAGCAGTGCTTAGGAAAGCGGACTTTCATAACGGCAGCATTATCCATGGACAACACAGGCTTCAAACAAGAAACTAAGATCTGGGGCACCTGAAGATCTCATGGGTGCTCATGTGGGTGCTGCAGAGCCTAGCCAACTTCATTTAAAGGTTTTCCTTTTGACCTTGTGATTTAGGTCGCTTGATCTGGCAAGGGTCAAATGTAGACCGTTACTCTGAGTGACTCCAGCATACTGCAGTTAACCTGCACTGTATCATATAAGGATGTTCACCCTGCCACCTCTCAAAGGGAACACTACTAGAAACAACAACTTGTCCCCAAGCGGGCTAATGCCCACTACTACTACTTCATTATTTTAAACCCTATAAGGTCTGAATGATCACCAGTGATCCAAATAGCCATAATATTTTATATGCAGGTTATGGTATTGTGTCTGCATTCAGATTTTGCATTTGTATTGCAATTTGAAGCTGTACAATTATTAAAGTAGAAAAGAACATTAACAAAGTTGTTGGCTTTTTGGATGATAACATTTGCTAAACTGTACCATTAGATCCACAATGACAAACAGGGAACCTCAGAAACACAAAATTCCACATCTGAAAATCATCAGCCATCTGAACCTATGGCGACACGATGAAGTTAAAAGCAAGAAAATTGTCCTGCTTAAGAGAGCATAAAGAGTGGCTCAGACTGCAAAATGTGTCATACGAATGTACTGAAATCATTTCAGAAGAGAGAGACAATCACAATCATCTGGAAGGAAGTGTTGTGCTTTTGCGACAGTGTGTTGACTGATTTTTTTTTCAAGCCGCTGCAATCACCAGGGTGTGTTTGTGTCCTGTAAACAATGGCTGGAGCTAAGAGACCACTAGCTTTTTCTTGTTGTTTACTCATGCAAATTGATGGGAGACTGATGCGAGATTATCTGCCGGTGACTCTCCTTTCACTGCTCTGAGATCAGCTACCATCTGCGATTTACATGGAAACAGAGCTAGCATTAGCAACTAAATAAGCACTCTTATTTACTGAATTCAGTTCAATTCAGTTTTATTTATTTAGCACCAACTAACAACACAACATGTTGTAAAGACCCTACAATATTCAGAAAGAAGCCCCAACAATTACACAACTTCCTAAGAATAAGCACTTGGCAACAGTGGGAAGAAGAAACTCCCTTTTAACAGGAAGAAATGTCCAGGTGTTTTCATAGTGTTTCATTTTTATGTTTCCTAAATGAATCATTCTAAAAATCCTCCATCACTTGTCATTGTCAGCTAATAGTAAATATTTAGATTATAACTGTAGAAGTAATAATATTTTACAATTCCTCACTGAGGAAGAAGTGCAGAAAAGTGAAGGCATCCAGGAGGAACACAGCAAGAGTTTGTGATAGCAGTATGTTTTAATCTACTCCAGTGTGCCTTGTTAAAGAATGGTGGATTTGTTTTCTTGCTTTTGTATGATGATCAAAGCCAAGTAATATGACAAACTGTAGTGGGAACCAAGAACAATATTAACAATATTAACAACGCTCATTAAATCAAACCCATTTTAAGCTTGCTGTAAGAAACTTATATTCTGTGGGTACACCACATCCTGGAACAGACACAAAAAAATTCCCATGGTAAAAATATTTCATGGCTCAACTCTTTGTGGTTTTGGAGTCTACAGACCGGAAAATTAAAACTGGACAGACGGACTGTATGATGGCAATATCCTCCCACTTTATTTTGTGCGGAAGGATAAAAAGAAACTGATGCCTTGTTGCCTGGAAAAATAAAAATACTGCAGGTCACTGAAGATATTTGCGTAAAGCAAATAAATTGTGTTTAGAATCTCTGTCAGTTCAGTTATAGTTTCTGTCTCATCTCGTGCTATTTACCCAATTTTCCAAAGAAGTGGTATCTTTAAAAACTTATCAGCTTCTGTTTCCAAGAGGCTCATTTCATTACGAACAAACAAGCTGCATTTGTCGAATCACTGTTTTAAAAACTGTTTTATACAAACTAATGAGAGCAGTGAGTAAAAATAGAGTTTCACTTGTACAAAGATGTTGCTGCTTTAACTCCATCTAAATGGAAGTCATCTAAAATCCTGTGCCTATCCCCCAAAAAGAAGAAAAGTGTGTCCCTCTCAGCTTCCAGCACTAATTATTTTGCCATTCTGTGGTAGTCAGTATAAATAATCATAATTCCAATGGCCCCAGTGAATGGTGTTCGGTGAAGCATTTGGGGAATATAAACAGTGTTGCTTTAAATTGCAAGCAGCAGGGCCAAGGACACACTGCAAATGTCTTAATGGCTCTAACTCCTGTATTTGTTTATTTCTGCAATGAAAAAGAGTCATTTGTGAGTATTTAAAATGTACCCCTGAGTATGATTCAAATTTTTTATATTTAGAAACTGGAAGAAGAGGCACACTGAGGCAGGTGCGGCACGGGCTGCCTCAACATTACTGTAGACCACAGGGCTATGGATGCTTTTATAGCTCCTCGGCCCTAATGTAATTGATTTTGCTGATGACAATTTGATTGGATTTTTAATAGAATTTTTAAAATGTGCTGTAGAAATGTAAAAATAGAAGGGATATCATTCTTAGGATTTTAGCATTTAATTAATACAGAACAATATGGAAAATCACAGATTCCCACCCCCAACAGTGGTTTGAGTATGAAGACCGGATTCTTTTGGAATCGATGGTTTACTTTACTTTGTGATTAGAAAAAAAGCTTTTTCCTGCTGTTTCACAGCTGCACATATTTGATTGACACTGTGTAAATAATTATTTTTTGGGGGGGGGGGTGCACTGGATGTACTTCTATACCAGTCTTCATTTTACAAGTTTTGTATTTTTTTTAGTCAACAGACAAAATGACAGCTGTCGCCTTTCAAATAGTTTTATTCCACTATAATATTTGCCACTAGGAGTGGCAGATTACATTCAAAGGGGACATATATTAATTGAGCACAATTCTTAATCAAAGTTCATATGATGTCCAAATTAACATAATCACACAATTAACTTTCTTCTACAGGGCAAAATATAAATTACTAACACTAACAACTGCTCATTTAAGAAATTACACCATCAAACAGCATGCTGGGTAAAGCCTCACTTATGGTAACCGCACCAACTGTGATGTCACCGCAATCCCATCATCCCTTATACTGGAACTTGCAAGCGCCCTAGGCTCACTGCAGTCGTCTCCTGAAAGATCAGCATAGCCACTCAGAAAAAAAAAAAAACCTCTGCATCATCACAGGTCAAAGAAGCTGAAACAGGAAGCAAGGCAATTGCAAAGTTTTTTGGGGTTTTTCCAGAAAGCTGTTGCAGCGTCTCCCTGCGAGCCCACACCAAGCTCACTTGCAGATTTAGTGACACCAAAGTGCGGCACACTCCGGCAGTTGTGAGGTCCCTATTTGTACACGAAAATGATAAACTAGGTGTAATGCTACAGTGGATGAAGAAAATAGAGCAGAGGAACTTGTGAGGAAAAGAGGAGCCGTGACCGTCCCAGTTTTTAATTATCAAAAATGAAACATTTTGGTTTCTTTTGTGGTTGCTGAACCTTCACTGGAGGCAGGACTCAGACTCCTCCCCTCACAGCAACACTGAACCAGGTGTGGTTAAGATAGCGCGTTACTGAACAGCCAACATTCGTGCCACAAAACTCTACAAAGGTTCACCACAGAAGTATAAATCAGCCGCTACAGTGTTAATAAAACATTACACTATCGGAAATAACCACAGTAAAGTTTCCAGTGTTGGCACAGATTAATCTCTTTTTTTAAAATGGAAGAAGTCAGCATTTGCAGTTGATCCGTGCTCTTGCAGGAGACTGGTGTAAGTCATGAGATGGAATTTAATTGTCTCACATCTGGTCCATCACTTCATCATATCAGTCATCATGTGCTATACATAATTCATTTGGAACTGTTTTCATGGCAATTCTTTAAAGAGGCAAATCACTTCTACCAGCAACAAAGACATACAAACCTGTGTTTGTGTAAATACTCCACTGCTTGAATACGGTCCAAAAATTTTGATTTAAGTTGCATTCTTTTCTAAAGTACTCAGGCTCTGTGTTTGCTATTGTATATAAAAGCGAAAGAAGTGTAATTAGCTGTGAGCTGACGGAAACCTTTATCTCGGATTAATTTAACATGTGAAGACTACCTCCATCTAGGACTGACAGGGTCTGCTAGATGAGCACAGAACACGGAGCTGAAAGAGATTCTGTTAAAATGATGATACAAATGATGGCGCTTTGGCTGGACGGCTGTGAGCATTCCACATTGTGAGAAGCATATTCCATGACCATCCTATCTGTCAGTGCCAGGGAGTGTGACTGGCATTTTGATTGCACTTTTTCTCTGGGGACTGTCTGGGACCTTGAACCTGGATCTCACAGACATCCATAGGGACTCATGTTGGGCATTTTATTTTTAAAGGTAAGATAAATAACAGTGGCGCAGTGGTTAGCACTCATAGCTAGAATAACATCTAGCTATGGGTTCGATTCCACCTTTGCCCAGGCTTCTCCCTCTCTGTTTGCACGTTCTCCCTGTGCTTGTGTGGGTTTCCTCCCACATTCCAAAGACATGCACTTACTGGGGTTAAGTTAATTGGAAACTCTAAATTGCCTGTGGGTGTGAAAGGTTGTTCTGTTGGCCAGCCCAGTGACAGGCTGGCGACCTGTTCAGGGTGTACCCTGCCTCCAGCCCCCCTGCGACCCTGAACAGGATAAGCGGAAGCGAATGGATTGATGGATAATTAATGGCTACAACAGATTATGATAATAACCCAATGTGTTTGGTTGAATACTAGTGACTCAACAATTACTGCACTCGAAGCAGAGATTTCAGACTTTCCAGTGCACCTTCCAGACTGCACTGTGCATTGGAGCAAACAGTCCCCAGCTATTAGTGTCAAGATGTTCCCAGCGACCAGTGTTTCTGAAAGGAAGGCTGAGAATTTCTTTTCTCAAGCCAAACAAGCAGCTGACAAACCAGCAGTAATATACTTAATTGCATGTTTCTGTCATTCTTTAGCTTAGTCCCCAACTGGCTGCAAAGTCTTTTATGACTGTTAGCTAACAGCTGAAACTTGGACCAACAGGCCTCTTAAAAGTCATTGTAGAAAATGTTTACAAGGTGGTGTCTTTTTTCTTTCCAAATCTTTAAAAAAAAATTAAAAACAAAAAGGTAATAAATTGTGTATGTATGTGTGTTTTTTGCTTTCAGCTCCGGGTTTTTCTATTTGTTTTTTCGTCCACCCCTAAGCCTTCAGTCTTTTCTCCTAGATCTTGTCATTCTCTTAAAATGAAAGTGAAGAAAACATTCAGGCTAAGCATATCTGAAAGACTAGCTTTGGTTCAAGCTGAAGCAATCTCATCAATATGAATCTAAATTAACCTTAAATTTAAAATATTTCTGTGGAGAACTCATGAAAAACAGTTGATCTGGTAAATCCTGCATAATTTAAACTGCTAAACACAAAAATGTTGACAGGGATGCTAAAATTGGCAGCACAGTGCTTAGCACTGCTGCCTCAGAGCTTAAAAGGACTGGGTTTGAATCCACCTTGGCCCAGGCCTATCTGTGTGGAGTTTGCATGTTCTCCTGTGTCTGTGTGGGTTTCCTCCCACAGTCCAAAGGCATGCTCTGCCTCCCACTCTTCTTAAGAGTAGAATGGGAGGCCCCTCTTCTGTAGTTTCAGATCCCAGTTTGGAGACAGACACCCTCTCTGCTTTTAAGATTAGGCTTAAAACATTCCTTTTTGATCAAACTTATAGTTATGGCTGGGTCAGGTGACCCTGAACCCTCCTTTACCTATGCTGCAATAGGGGTAGGGTGCTGGGGGGCTTCCCATGATGCACTGAGTGTTTCTTTTTCATTCACCTTCTCTTCCACAGTGTGTCGTTTGTCTCATCTCCCTACCCTCACCCCCAACTGGTCATGGCAGCCGGCTGCCCCTCCCTGAGCCTGTAGGAGGTTTCTTCCTGTTAAAACTGAGTTATTTCTTCCCACTGTCGCAAAGTGCTTACTCGTATGCGGTCGTCTGATTGTTGTGAGGTTTTTTTTGTAATTATGGTAGTTTTTACCTTACAATACAAAACGCCTTGAGGTGACTGTTTGTTGTGATTTGGCACAATATAAATAAATTTGAATTGAATTGACTCTTCATAACATGATATAAAAATAGGGAAAAATGTCAAAAGTCAGTAGTTTTGTGACAAAAAATGTGAAAGGGGTCTTCAAATTTACCAAATCCAGAATAAGTGTTAATAAGCTGGCAACACCTGGGAGGCTTTATGAGAGCTTGTTACAAATGGTCTCTAAGTCCAGCTGCAAATTTTTGCTAGTGGCGACTTTCAACAACACACCCCCAAATGCATGTCCCCATAACTGCCCTGTAAAAGAGAAGGCTGTTGAACACTGCAAACAACTATTTTGTTATTTTGTACACACACACACACACACACACACACACACACATGATTTTAGCTACTGTAGCGAGTGAGCAGATTGCATCTAGGATGTCAGTATCCAGTTTTCTTTAATACATTCCTGGATTATAATGTATGAAATTTTAGCACAATACCAAATCAGAAAATGCCACTTATGTTGACAAAAAATACATGTTTAAGATCTTTTTCTGTGTTTCTAATTTAAAACAAGTCCGCCAAAAGCAATATTTATGTCACGATCCCTTTGATGATCCATGCTTATCCTTCTAAGTCTCAACACTAAGTAAGTGTCTCCATTTTCAGTGTGTCCTCTGTCTGTGCTATCCTGTTGTCTTGTTGTCTGAGTGGGTTGCCATTCTTTCCTGTTTTCTGTGGTTTTCTGTGTTTTTACTTCCCTCCTTTGTTCTCTTCACCACCCTCCCCTGTGCTTTATTACCCTTCTCCCTGTGGTGAGTGTATTTAGTCTGTGTCCATTCCCTCAGTCTTTGTCAGGTTGTTGTCTGCACTCCTGTTAAAATGGCTTTTACAGCATGAAGGACAAACTTCTTTTGAGTTTTCACTGGTAAAATTGCTCACAGTTGTAAAACTATACTTTCCTGTGCTAGATTAGCAAGTGTACTTTCATCATTTATTATAATATTTATATATAAACAGTCTAGGGTTTGTCACAGTTACATTACATGTATGTACACAAAGTTCCTTGGATTTCTAAAATAATCTCCATTACAAATCAGAATCTTTTACCTCGGGGAATCCCAAATCCCATCTGGAAGTGGAGCTGTAACAGATGGAGATTTGAGCCACATTACTGTACACTCAGACAGCTGTTGCCGTTGTGCCTGATTTATCTTGACAGTAACCTTTGAAAAGCAACTTCAGGACTGACTCACCTGAGCCCAGGGACTGAGAGTGCGAAGCAGCTCGCTGACAAAATAAATCATCCTTGTTTGACTGACCTGCCACTTCATCTCCCTGACAGTCTGTTTAAGATATCTGACTAGCAGAGTGTAACTTATACAACTCAATGCATGCTGAGCACACTTGCCTCTGTGAAAAGTGTACTTCAGAGAAAATTGATAGGGTGCGCCATAATGCAAAATGTCTTCTCTTCAGTAATTACGCTGGACTTTACATGCATACATTCGAGTATGTTTTCATACTTAAAAGAATGAACTACTCTCACTGAGGAATTAAATCCTACAGCCGTTACATCTTAATAGGAAGCTGGAGTCAACGCAAATGGCTGCACTTTAAGTACCTGACCCTTCACTACCTTCACTATTATTCAAAAACACCAGCAAAACACCAGCAGTGTGCTAAAGTGCATTCTTGAAAAGTGAAAAATACAGTAAGCTTCATATCCAATTAGTAACTAGCAAATATATAATCAAACCAAACCTGTAATTACTTTATTGTGATTAATATATGAGTGTGGTAGCAAGCCCTAAGGGATAATGGTAAGCCATTCATTTCAGGGCAGCTTTTAGAAAAACTCACAAAAGTACCACAAATGCCAAAACATAAGCGCACGATTTTCGAACAGATAATGTGCAAGAAAAACCTTGGACTTCAACTTCAAAAAGATAACCACAAAGGCAGTTTTTGAAAAAGAAAAAAGTCACCCCACTTGTGTCAGACCTTAAAGAGTTGCCAAATCCTTCATGCTTCGCTGGTGCTATCCTGATACGATATGCCATCACTGCTGATAAACTTCATTATCAGCAGCCTGGAGAGCAGCCCTGCCTGGCCCTCCCTGTATCTTTACTATAAGGCTTTCAGAAGCCACCTGTCTGTAGTCTGCAGTGTTTCTATCAGGAGAAAGCACTTTATCTGGAATAAAAGCATTTTGCCACCCCGACAGATAACTTCTCCTCAGCTTATCCTCCTACATATGCTACAGGGGACACGGCAATGTGTCATTCTGGAAGGAAACTTTGGGATCAGGTCGTGATCCAGCACCTGCCCACTGCACTCACATTCTTCCTTGTTACAATGGAGTACTGTGCAAATGGCCTGAAAATAAATCAGACGTGGCGCAGAGTGATTAGCCAGCTACGTTATTTCATTAAAATACTGATTAAAACCAGCCTACTAATACATGAACAACTTGATCATTTTATCAACCACATGCTCAATTAGTGCACTGAATGCACACACACACACACACACACGCACACACAGAGTAACAATCTACAGTCCTGCCTGCTAACATTCTTCGGTATTTAACACAGGGGGAATAACAGGAAATGAATGGATAGTGTGATGAGTCATGATATTGACTGATAACTCCGCACTTTAATTTGGAGGATATCCCTGCTCTGTTAACATAATCCAAAAGCTGTAAACGGAAGCGTAATTTTACCACTGATCAGTAAGCAGAAAATACGATGTGGGCTAAAAGCTGCTTTTTCTTTTACTTTTGTTTTTTCTTTTTTTTTTGGCAATTTTGGCCCCATTGTCAGTTCCTGCTTGCAGTCTAAAAATCACTTCATTATTTTAATACTCACAAAAAACAGGATAAATCTTTCTAGTATACAATCACTGAAGCCTATGCCAAAGTGCATTCTTTCTGATGGCTATTAAGGAACAACTCCTGTGGGTGGCTGCAAAAAGCCTGGTTCTATTCAAGGGGCCAGATCTGAGGGGGCATAGCTGAAAAGTGAAGCCAGTGCGCAAGCAGCAAAAACTGCAGTTCCCCCAGGTGCCGCTTGAGGCTGGATCCAACTGGGAATCAGTCCTCATAGACTCCCATGTTAAAATGGCCAACTTCACAGCATTAAAAAGAATATTTACAGCCTGGTACAAAAACAGTTTTGTCCTCTCTGGATAGCTTCCCCTCTCATATCAACTGAGTGGAGTAAATATTTTTATAACTCATCCACCTGGATAAGCAAATTGGGGCGTGGCCGCGTTGATTGACAGGAGTCCTGACACGGCCAGCTAGGCTTTATCCACTACTGTGAATCATTCAACTGGGCCTCTTCACTGTGTGTGTTGTTGGGAGTATTTTTTTTTAATTATTTAATTTAATTATTTTTTGGCCTTCTACAGCTTTATTTGACAGTGTATAGTGGATACAAACCTGTGCCTCCCGCACCGCCATGCAGCATACATGGTCATCTGCTCAACCACTGAGCCACCCTGGCACCCATTTGGAGCTTTTTAAATGAATTGCCCTGACTAATAGTATGACTTGGCCTGTGGTACCTTCAGGTTTTGTGAACTTTTATTATTATTATTATTATTATTATTATTATTATTATTGTTCTTCTTATTTTAAATGATTGCTAACCAATCTAGCTAGCTAGCTGATAAATTAAGACTCCACCCTTTCAAAAATATAAGGTAACTTCTGGGTCCAAAAGAAAGCAATATTAAGGCGGCTGACGCTGCCCCCGGTGGCAGTGCACAGCTACAACATGTAGACAGTCTGCAAAGCTCGCTGTAGATCCAATGCTAGAACATTTACTCCCTCCCAGTGGATGTAGAGTTTTATCTTTCCAAAATATCCTACTCATCACTGTGATACTGCTGTCCTTAAATTTGTTAAACAACAAGACTCCAATTCTTATGATACAACTAGATGCCACCTGTGATAAATTAACAACCAGCCCTAACTCCACGGTATGGGTTGGTTGTAAACATGTTTTCAGAAGAATAAACCAATTAATATCTACTATAAAGCTACTGATTTATAAAACATGAAAGAAAGGTAATGGATCATTATATTTAATTTTCCTGAAAGAGCTAGAAGAGATGTTTGCTTTTTTTTTTTAGCGCAGAACCAATAAATGTCATTTATCTTGCCAGAAAATTGTTGAAATCAAAGCCTTAATCAGAATATACAATACATTGTAAACACAGAGGAAATGTCTTATGCAGGATTATTTTATCACTGTACAGTGTTCATGTCTTGATGTTAATTTTCTCAATGTGTGCATTTTTCAACAATGTAGCCGTACGGCACATGCAGCTCTGTATCTGTAAGTCCTTCAGGCCATAAATATCTGGTTCTGCTCCTGCCTCACGCTGCAAACACATTAAAAAAACAAAAACAAAAACAGCTCACATGCACCAGCAGTGGCTTATTTAACTATCCCATATGAAAGGCATTGACCAGCTAAATATAACAGTCAGTGATGTTGCAGTCTACCATCTGTGTAATAAACATGTACCATCATTCAAAATGTAGCCACATTTTAGTCTCTTTTTTAATGTTTCCACTTTTTTGAATGGAAATAAACAAAATGGAAATAAACTAATATTTGTTTTAAAAAAAGAATATGGGGCAGAAGTTACAAATACAGGAATATAACCTTTCTAAATGTTTCACATAAAAGCATTATCAACAAAGAAACACATCTCAAATCAAAGCAAGTGAAGACAGGTGGCCAGCAAGAATTTTTAACCTCCTGTAGGGGAGCTGAGGCCTTGTGATCTGGGTGAGTGATGGTGGTGATGGGTGAGACTGCTGCGAGAGGATGTTTGCCATGGGAGGAGTATTTGACTCCCACTCCAGGCAGACCCTGAACTCACTAGTTACATGCCTGCCCTGACACCAAGGGACCTGTGGCTGTTTCCACTCCTTCCAAATGAATATGACATACAGCACAGAATGGGACACAGAAAGGGAATAGGGTCAACCTTGCACAACTATGCTTTAAGAAGACAGTGTTAAATGATTTGTGTGGTATTTAAAACGGGTGCAATATGCTAGTCTGCATAACAGAAACAATTCTCAGAGGCACAGCGCCTGTGATTTACGAGGTGCTACAGATGTTAGCCCAAGCATGTGCAATTTACACAAAAGCAAGTTTCCTACCTCAGGAATAAACATCCAATACTTGAATAATGACAACAAAATGCCCCAAAACAACTTCATATGTTACCTGTCAAGCACCAGATTAGGGATCGAGAAGGTTAGCAAGTGAATGCAGTGAAAACGTATTACGCCTAATTAGAGATGTGACTTAATTTATGCATGAAATAACTGACACATCTTTTGAAAACTGGTATGGACAACCGGGCAATTTCCTGCTCACTTTCAATCCCCTGTACAAGGGTTAGTTATGGTGCAGGGCAGCTAGATTCTCAAGAGATTTGCTGGACCACAATTACAACAGAATTAATCTTGCTAGACTTTAGGCTATTCAGACTTTGCACTAATGTGACCACCAACTACATGACATTAACTTGACATCTCAGGCCATTCATCATTTGTTTTGCAAGTGGACTGTTCATTAAATGAGAATACTGCATGGATGCAAGAGCACTTATTTACATTAAAGAACAGGGAAATTTTGGAAGTATATCTTGTTGTTATTATTAGGTTATTATTTAATGGTTTCACTGGTCTGGTCCACTACAGATTAACTCAGCCTGTGAAGTGAAATGAGTTTGACAGCCCTGGTGTAAATTATCCAAGCCTGAAGCAAACTTATTGAAGAAGGGAAGTGACTAATTTTGGATACCTCTCCTGCCGAGGTTCATTTGCTATTTAATTCAGGTAGGCATGCAAAGATACAGCATAATGGAAAATGGTAATTTCAGAAAGATGACACCGACCCATGAAAGAGCACAGCAGCACATTTTATGAAAGATTCCTCCTCCTTTGGGACTTGAAACAAAGTTCCCCAAAAGTTTGCTATTGCTTAAGAAGTTTACTGTTTAATACATTTAATATCTCTTACATGTTACAAGTTTTTAGAAGGGGACGGAAGCTAGACGTTTTTAGACTTGGCTGAGGTAGACATCCGACACATCTGTGTTTTAGCCAAGTTGAAAAATGATTCTGTATATGCTTTCTTTTGTTTTTTAACCTCAATTTTAATCTCAGTTTCATATGGAAATTGTAATTGTACCAACACATCTGGTGTGCTGCTGTTTATGTTTGTATCCAAAAAAAAGGATAAACTAGGATCCAGAAAAGCACATGAATAGCAAGTCTGTACCAAGGCTTGCGTCATAAATTCTTTTTGACTTACCCTCCTCAGGTCTGATGAGCAAAACAGGGCGATGTTCCTTGGCCTCTTTCACCCCTTCTTTTGCCTCCTCTCTGCCTTCACGGTGAAGGCTAAGCAGCATCTGATCTGGCTCTCCACTGGGCTGACTCTCATCCAGTTTAACTCTCATTGGTGGCTGGGTGGTGGTGATAAAATGCAATACAGGTGTTGTCAGAGACTCAGGCCACCTTTGGGAGGGAGTGGAAGGCTCAATAGTGGCCTTATCGTAAACGCTGGTTGGAATGGTGCTTTCTGAGTCCTCCTTGCTTCTCTCTTGTTGCACTGTCTTGGCTGTGTGAGGCCCATCCTTTACTTCAGCCCCAGGCACATTTTGAAAAGTTACTATTTCTTCCTGCTTTTCCTCATCTGTCTCTTCATTATTCAGCCTTTCCTCATCATAAACTGTGACTGGCCTCTGACCATTTGAACTTGCCTGGGGATGGACTGGAGCCTCTGAGCTTTCCATGGCATACAGTGGAAAATGTACTGTATCTGCTCCTCTTTCTTGATTGGCTTGGGTCTCTGTATCCCTTACTGGAAGGCTCACATTGATCTGACTGTTAGAACCTCTGGGTGCCATACTAACTAACGTACTTTTGTGATGTGTCTTAGTTTCAGTGCCTCGCTGAATTTCTAATTCTCTGTGTAATGGAAATATGACACTATCCAAACTCGTGTGGGCATGCAGTGGATGGTCTAAATCTTTCTGTGGCCTTAAATTATTAAAAAGGACACCTTGCAAACTTGTTAGACCCGGTGAGGACTGCCAAGAAGATGTGGCACGCATTTGTGGCATGTCAGTACTCTGCTCTAGTCTCAGGGGACTTTCTGTCACCTCCTCTCTGCCTGAAGGATGGTCATGAACTCCATATTGTTCTCTCAGTGCCTGTTTGCCTTGCCTGTCAAAGCTCTGAAGAGAAGAGGCTCGATCGGGTTTGGCAGAGCCTTGGGACACAGGTAGAACCTTTTTAAAAGAAGGAGAGGATGGAGTGGGAAAGGCCAAGGATTGTGGGCTGATCTCTGGAAAGTCTGTAGGACCATAATCGTAGTCTTCTGGTTCCTCTTTAAGTGGTGGCAATTTAAAGAGAGGAAGATTTCCATTAGGAAGGTGAAATGGGGTGGCAAATTGCTCTGTGTGGCCTTGTTGGTCAAACCTGTATGGGAAATTATCATGTCTGATGACTGTATTATCTTCTGTTGGAGTAGCTAACATGGGATCATGAAATTTCTGTGGATCACAGTCTGGTACCGGGTAGCACATTAGCTTCCCCTTCATTGGGGCAGTGGCACACACGGCAAGAGTCAATATGGAAGGAGTGTCCAGCCTCATACTTTTGTCCAGCATGAACACATCCAACACGTTCACACTGCATGCAGCCATCTGCAGGCTCTGAAACCTCAATGCAGTTTGGTGGCATATCGGGACAGCTGATGAAGTGGCAGCTGATCCGACCCCCTCCTGCAGGACAGGAGCACTCTGTGCTCCCGTAATCAACAAAGTAGGAGTCTCCCTCGGGCACCTTGCCATTCTGGAATCCAGCACTGATGCAGTCATAGTACTGGTAACCCTCACATGTGCATCCTTTATGTAAGCAGGTAGCACAACAGGCACCACTCTCCAGGACTTCTTCAATACAGTTGTCCAGCAGGGGACAGTCCGCGCCAGTGCAATCAAGCTGGCACAAGCAGACACGCAGGTAGAGAAAAAAACAACGCACACCGCAGTAGTGCTACTTCAGCTCGAGCCATGGCGCCTGGTAAACGTACGGCAATCAAAAAAGATCAAGTATCGTCCGAAGCCTTTGGTTTATCTTTAAGGATTCTGGCACATTCTGCCCACGTGAATCACCTCTACTCTGCAAGAAACGGGGACAAGACAGAAAAGACAGACAGACACGGGTTTATTTCTCCAAATAAAAGCAGACCAACATCTGGCTTTGCAGTTCAACTTATAAGAGTCCAATTTTTACTGCCTCGCCGTCTTTCTAACATTAAGGCTACACGGCCCTCATTATCATCAGCTGGAGTACACTGTTTTGAATCATTATGCAGGCTGTCATGATGAAACCTGGAATCTGCCCAGCTTCTAAATTTCTAGTACATCTGTGATTATCTCCATAAAAACATTCCTCTCATAATGTGTTGCAATCAACCTCTAGCAATCTAACAGCTGAACATACATGAGATGCCTCATAACACTTTGGCTGTAGAGTTTGTTGGAAAGCGATTACACTTGAAGAAAAGTACATTCTCTAAGGTAATTACCCAGGTAGAGCCCAGAGTTGAGAGCCTCCTTTAACTAATGATTCTCGTCTGCAGTTTCAGACTCAATGTGACTGTCGTCACTTCATTAGGTCATTTCATCAGGAAGCCGAATCGAAATTAAAAAGAAAAAATCTTTCAGTTATTTTATCAAACAGATCACTTAAAGCCAAGAATGTGCCGCAAATTAATTCTGCTTTACACCTTACTGTTCTAAATTTGAAAAAACTCCAAAAACAACACATTATTCTCTTTGTAAAAGATACTTTTGGAGGGATCTAACTCATCACCAGTGATACTAGGCATATTTTTCCCTGGCTTTTAGGTCATCTCTGCAAATAAATCCACCCTTCACACATCAGACTTAGACTGCTGTGTTCTTGGCCTCACATACATGAAATATCTGAATCTGACAGGAGTTTGTTATGAATATTGCTGTCAGAAACAAGCAAATCTGCTCCAAACAAGGACCTGCATCATCTGTTAGTTACACTGTAATCCCGTGAGTCATGAACAATACATCTGATGAGGGAAACAGGGAATGACCTTAGCAGATTTGAACTGCTTAACTCACTGAATGTTTTATATTAAACATTACTTGCTTTGTTTCTTTCCCCCTTATGTCATGATTTTTTTATATAAAACATCAAAACATAAATCACAAACTTGGCACGATATCCACCGTTAAGAAACTATCAGAAACCTTTATTTGGGATTTCCACTACAGTTTTTCAAAAAGGTTTCAGAAGGCTTTGAGGAAATTCCTGTTAGAGGCTGTTAAAGTATATCATAATTAGGTGGTTAAAATCTGACTCCATCATAATTATACGGATCAAGAAAGTAGGGGAACTACACAAGATGGAAGCCAAATTTATATGGAGTAGGGGCCTGTAATGGCCCCATTAATGCAATGCTGTTATTCAATCTGTGGCAACTGTTTATTACACTCTACCCTCTTAAAACCCTGTATCATCAGCACAGTGTTGGTGTCTAATCCATTTTTCCACTCCTTTCAGCTGCAGAAAAGAACGGATGCTAGTGCTGAAACGGAGGCAACACTGCAGGTCCTCAACATTTCTGGTCCTAAATTTACAACCACTGATATGACTGGAGTATAGTAAGAGCTACCACAAAACCCTGTCCGCAATTTGCTGGAATTTACACCAACTGCTGCGTAATGCTGGCGACATTTGCCTCTCAAACCTTTTAAAATGCGGGTAAGTTCTCAAAAGGCATCAAGACACAACTCCTCCCATCCAACACCGTCCTGATGGAAAAGAGGTGCAAGATACTTTTCACCCCTATCCCTTTTTATCTGCCCCCCTTTTTCATATAGATGGTCAATGGGAGCTTCATCCTATTCAGGAGGCTTTCTCTCACCAAACCCATAAGTAGGATCATGACAGTTTTGTCAGGGAAAGTGTCCCACACCTTTACTGTACTAGACATAATAAAAGCTGGCCAGGAATGGCTGCAGAAGAATGCAAACACAGCAATCACAGCAGCCTGGTGTTTCCCAGAGCTGTGAGGGAGGGGCATCTTCATCTGCTGCCTCACACACACACACACACACACACACACACACACACACACACAGCTGATCGATAAACACTTCCTGAAGCAATGCATCTCTTTGACATGGTCAAACAAAAGAGGATTATTTCAAGGTTTCGCTTTAAAAACTGTTCAATAAGAGTATTCATCTTTGCAGTGCAGGAAACAGTGACTCGCTCTGGAAAACAGTCAGTGAGATTAATTCACACCGCGAGACGTTTAAACAAAAAAAAAAAAAAAACCGACCCTCTGTAAGCTCATGACCATATGTTGCAAACCATCTGTAGGTAACTACAGTTTCACAGCTGTTTTAATGTCTTCATTGCATCTGTAACTTCCTTTTGATAAATGACTGCAACTACAGCAGATTAGGACCGAAAGGCTTCATAAGACTGTTACACAAACGGCAGCAACCTGTGGCCTCTCTCCACCTGGTAACTGTGGAAAGTCGTTCAACTTAACCGCTGCTTGCAAGGCTGCAGTCAGAAACAGGCAGAAAACTGAACACCAGAAAAAGCTCATCTGTGCTGAGCGACGCGCGAAGCTCTCAGCGCAACATCCATGGAATAAAGTTCAGCCTGATTTTAACGATGGCGCACAGGTTGTCGGTGAAAAGCTCCGAATACCGTTTAAGGAATGAAGCCGCGTAGAGACGCTGCTTTGTGTTACCTTGCAGAGAGCCGCCGGTCCTCTGTGCGCTTCCAAATGTGAACCTTTTGACCATCGACGCGCTGTTGGAACCAAGCAGGCAGGCTGAGGGGGAGGTACGAAAAGTTTCCCTGCTGGAGACTCCGAAGGAGATCCCATCCTGATCCATAATGAAGACCAGGCTCTGCGGGTAGGGCCCCGCACAATACAACTGCTGAAGATGGAGGGGCTGATTTGACTTGACAGGACAGGAGTTAAAAATGATAATGATAAAATAATAAAAAATAATTTCTTTTTCATTACTAGACTAAATTAAACATGTACCTATGAAGCAGACAAAAAGGTTGTTTTAAGGATGGCAATGCCCCCAACCTACAGCACATATAGATATAGAATATAGAAAATTGGTGTCAGAAACAGGCACTGGTCACGATCAATATGGTGTAAATAATCCTACCTATGTAGGATGCATGCTTTATGAATTAAGCTCCTAGATAAAAGTCTCACATGAACAGGTGACAAATTAAAGTAAAAACCTAAACATGGAGTCCTACAGTGAGGGCATCCAGTGGCTCTCCTGCTGTGGTTCTGTGGATCCTTGTTCCATTACAGGGAAGAATCAAAGCACATCAGTCAAAGGCTGTTCTGATTGATCACCTTTATTCCATTATGAAACATTTGATCACGCCAAGGATGACACGCACAGAGCAGGATCACCGAATGGTTTCATGAGAACTGAGATAATATCATACCAAATAATATAAAATAATATCACAATATCGTCTTCACTTTCACCTCATTTCAGTCCAAGTGAACACCTATGGGAAATTTTAGACTGACGTTTGGAAGTCACTCGCCACCATCATCAACACACTAAGTGAATATCTTTTTAAAGAATGGTGTTCCATCACTTCAGGGGAGCTAAAAGTCACACTGAAGCTGTTTTGGTGGCCCATGGTGGTCCAGCACTTGATTAAAATACTTCATGCTAGTTTGATTTCATTTGTCACCCAGAGGAAAAGAAAATCTATAGGCGATAGACAAGTTTGTTTGTTTTTTTCACTAGAGGCTTTATTTGCAGTGGTTTTGTACTGACCAATCACATGTGAGATTTGGTTGCATGCATGTAAACAGTCCACATGAAGAGCAAAAACCTTTGATTGTATTGGCATAAATGCAGTCTGGAAGCCACCAGCCACACAGGAAATGATCCAGGGTGAATCAAACCCAGGCCCCTGCAGCACTTCAGCACATGAGCTGCTAGCTCAACCAAGTGAGGTGTGGTGGCACGTAAGCGGAGGAAAGCCCTTTACTGGAAATAGATTTCTGTCTGAGTAGACATGGCAGAAGTGTGTTTTAACGTGCAGATAGTGAGTTGTAGATCGGCAATATTTGGGAATCCAGATTTGTTGTGTTCCTTCCAGTAACTCAACTGACCTAATACAGCTTGAGAATTAAGATAATGAGGAAAAAAGATATAGATTTCAAAAACAATACATATTTTTTTGATGTACTCCTGTAGTCCTGCTAAATGTTTTAACAAACTGTGAATTTAGGCCTGTTGCGCTCTCTGTGCAGAGCCCAACAGTGAGTTTGTCTTTGGGCTTTTACCATAAAAACCCAAAAGCCAAGTGTGGGCTTTAATCTAGCCTAGCTCAACCAAATACATATATATATAGCATAGAAGCATTTTATGTCATTCTCATTAATGATTTATTTTTGCACATTGTTTTTTTCATTCGTTTTCTAAGGGAAGCAGACTTTTAAATGCACTCAAATACATGCAGCAGTCAGTGAACAGACTGCAGATCATATATTGTTGTTACTGCAAACCATCTTCTGTTTAATTATACATTCGATTTGCTGCAAATTAAGCTGATATATGTTCAGTTTAGCTCAGTAAAAAACCAGCCTGTAAGCAGCTCACAGTACACATTATAACCAGCAGGGTGAGTTTTGGCGTTTGGATAGAACTTGATTCATGGCTCATGATCTGGAGAATTTGGAAGCCTGGTTAATGTCTGGCTCTTTGTTGAGTTCCTCAAGATGTTCCTGAGCAGTTTTTTGAGATGCTGCTGCTGTCAGGGAGTGTCACAGAGTGCATATTCCTCCCAGCATAACATTGTCTTGAATAGCATAATCCTTTTTATTCATGTCATATGTCAGTAGTTTCAGTGTTGAGGAAGCTCCACTGCTAAAAGCTACTGATTTGCTTAGTGACAAAAGACGATTTAGTACAATCAGCTGAAAACGTTTTGTTAAACGTCTGTTCTTTGTTTTTTTGTCAAGAAATGGAGAATAGTGGCTTCTAATTTCTGCTAATTGTAGCATTCACCAGATCGCTGGCAGGAGAGTGGGCTTAGGTTAGGGTTCGGTTGCACTTTAGCAACAAGCTAAACAAGAATAGTTTCAGAAACTCAAAGATGAACCTCGTTCCACACTTCCCATTTGATTCGAAGATGTTGCCTTCCAAATCAGCTTTCTTACTTCGTGCTCCACCTGGCTTAGCCAGATAGGGGTAGAAGTAAACCTAACCCAAATCCACTGGATGCTGAGCGGTTAAACTGACCAGAATGGAGGATTACATCCACACTGAGAATCACAACTAAATTAGTGAGTATGATATATATATATATATATATATATATATTATGAGAGGAATGTTTGCACAAACAGGAAGGTGCTGAAGCAGACTGTATTTCTTCTCTCATAGCATCCTTTGTGCAGTAAAACTTTATATAAGCAGTATAACTGTGTTTCTGAACTCTCTTATATTTCCTTTAGAGCCATGTTGTTGGCCCCCAGAGTAAACTTCAGCCTCTGTCCACTTTATGGACCTTGCATGTACCTCTTAAATTGAAGGCCGTAACCTTGGCTAAACAAGAACCTTGTGCTAACGTCGTTACTCACGATGCTGTCTGTCTCCCGCCAGTTGCAGACCATGCATGACACAAGGCCATGAGCTATCTTAACTGCACACAAAAGACCCAATCTCCTTCAAACACAAGTCTGTTTTGGATTACCTGTCTGAGCACAATACTCCCTGGAGGCATAAATATGCATGTCATTCAACTGAGTGTGCCTGTGCATTCACATGTGGTAAAGAACTAACTTAGCGTCACGCATTTGTAATATGTTCTCAGCTTTCGGAGGGAGTATGACCCCCTAAACAGCAACTGGCACAAATCGAAGCAAGTTTACAACCAGGCCTTATCTTATATTTCACTTTCTCAACACTTCCTTTTATGTGAAGCAGCCCCTTTAGAGGATATTTTACATTTGTCATAAATTAGATGTGTGAGTTCAAAGAGCACCGGGAGCCTAAGTCTTGTTTGGATGAAAATGTGGCATGCTTGAGGTTTTAATGGACTCACTCATCATGCTGGAGCAAAGTGACCCAATCTCAAATCTGGACCACACCCAGCAGCTCATATAAAGGTCCAAATGAGGAGCCGTCGGGGCCTGAGGTGAAGTGGCGTGATAAACACATCAGCACTGATCGCAGATAAGTCCGTTTCATGGGAGTGGGCCTGCTTTCATGTGGAGATAAGAGATGAAGTAAAACAATAGATTCCAAGTATTCAGGACTGGGTCAGTGGAAGGGCATGTCAAAACTTGCCAGTAGGTCGACCTTTTAAAAAATGAACTTTAATGTACCGTGGGCCAGCTGCCTTGTTTTTCACATATAAAAACAGATTTACCCGTGACAGCGTAGCTCCCTGGAGCTAACGGCAGTTCTGTCTGATGTCGTAGAGATGACACAGTGTAGGATAACAAGATCAGAAAGAGAGCTCACCGTGGTATAGAGAACAAACTTGGGTTTTGCAGGGACGTAAAAAGATCACGCTAAGTGGGACTTGAGTGGGACTTGACAACACATGGGTGAGATTTGTGCAAGCTCAGTGTGATGTCCAGGGAAAGTCGGCAGACAGTGACGAGCCTTTGAAATAGCTGGGGGTGAACTTCAGGAAGCCATACTTCACATTTGAGGTGACAAAGGAGCATCTGGCTCAGGACTTGGTGGTGACTTTGTTGTACTGTGGTACTGAGATCATGGGGTTCAAACCAGAGGTTAAAATGATCCAGAATGATCTGGTATGGCAGTTTAATGCATGATATTATCAATCAAGTTAATTTTTTATAACTGCAGCCTGACACTGCTTTTAGCTGATGCCATGGAGATACTCAAAAAACTCCCTTTTGATCTTTCTCATACCAGCAGATGTCAATAAAGCTGAGGTCAAAGTGAGATAGCTTCACTCTCAGAGATGGAGAACTTTGCAAGAAAGGCAGGACAGGAGATCATCTCCAAATAAGAAGAAGGAAACGTGACACTCAAAGAGTCATAAAAAAAATCTGAATCCGTTGAAGAATTCTGTAATTCTAAAAGTGGTAGCCTGTCACGAAAGAGCCAATAAACAGATAAGAAACATATGAGACAAATCTGTTGCGAGGTGAATGTGTGGTGGCAGGAATATCTACTTGTCATCATCACCATCTGCTTTAATTGCTACCACAACATAAATTTAGATTGAATTTGTTCAGTGGTCTGGTGGGAGACGTTGGTTCTGTCAGTACTTATGAGGTTCCATTTGTGTTCCCATGCCCAGTGTCCATGCTGCCTGATGGCCATAATCACACTACCCAAACACAGCATATCAGCACAAACACCTCATACCAACTATCAAGCACGGTGGTGGTGGGGCTTGTTCTGTAGTCACAGGAGCTGGGCATCCTGTAGTCAAACGGGACCTCCTCTGTATACCAAACCAGTCTGGAGTCAAATATGAGGTCATCTGTCTAAAGGCTAAAGCTTTGCCAAAACTGGGTCATGCAACAGGACATTAATCCCAAGCACAGCAGCAAATTTGCAATAAAATGTCTGAAAAAAGAAAAGAATTAAGGTGCTGCAATGGCCCCAAAGTCCAGACCTCAACCCAGCTGAAATACTGTGGCGGGACCTTAAGAGAGCTGTGCATAAACAAATGTCCAGAAACCTCAATGAACTGAAGTAACGTGATAAAGAAAGGTGGGCCAAAATTCCTCCACAACAATGTGAGGACTGACGAAGTAATTAATTCAGGTTATTGCTGCAGAAGGTGGTTCAACAAGCTATTGAATCACGGGATGCATTTTTTCACACATTGCTTTTTCATTTTGGTTAGTTTTTGTTAAATAATTAAGCACACAGTGTAATATGTCGTTGTATTTAAAAAAAACCTGGTAAGGACCAGTTTTATTTTTATTATATCCTGAAATGTAAAACTACAGAACTGAAAGAGGGTGTACTTTCCTTGTCACATGACTGCAGGTAAGTATGCATGAACAGAAAGTTCTGTGATGACGGCAGATGAAATTTTACACGGGTAAGCTGCACGCATTTGTTTAACTGTGTATGAAGTATACCATATGTTGTATGTCATGTCCTGTAATGTGTTTGTGTGCCACCTGATGACTCCCTACAGTCTTTTTTATTTTGATTGTAAAATGCACAACTTCTGCCAGACCACACTGAAAAGACAAGATGGTTCACATTAGCCACCTAATGATGCAGCCCCCCCATTACACAGGGCACACCGCGTACTTGCAACACCGGCATCTGCTCAGGAGTTCACACACAGGTCACAAATGTGCTGCTGGGCTGCATGTGATGTGATTATCATGCAAATGATCTACGCATCCTGTCTTTATCATGTGTCATTACTTTTATAATGGTTTATAATCCAAATCACATTTCTGCTGATGTCTCAACTGACTCTAGTTTGTCGTGGAATGGCATTATTTAATTATGGCTGGAAATAAACTACAGTGAAATATAATGGCGATATTTAATTTTTGGAATGTTCTTGATTCAGTCCATCTGTGTGTTTCTGGCTAAAAGTTGTGGTGAATAAATGCATTAAATTGCTTCCAGGCTAACTATATTCAGACTGTAATGCGTACTCAAAGTATAAATAAAATATGATGGGAACATTTTTTTTTTCCAAATCACTGACACTAAACCTAAAAGGTTTTGGGCATTTCTGCCTCTCTGTGACCAGCTCAACTGCAAATTCTTGTTTCCTGCATTACTCGGAGGATTTAAACCCTTATCCTCTGTAGTCTGTGACTGACAGCATCATCACAGCACTATAGAAAGATCTAGCTCCTGCAAAAAGAGTCAGCATTGTGCAGCCATGGGGTGGGAAGATGGAGATGACTGTCCTTCTCATGGGCCTCAGTCTGCAGGCTGATTTGCAGGACAAAAGTGAACTCTGACGAGAGAAGGGAAATGGGTGTTGTCGTGCTCTGGGAATCTCCTTCAGCCAGGCACTGCAGCAGACAAAGCAGCCCTGCCCTATATTTCTAACACTGGGTAAAGTAGCTGAGGGCACTTTATAAGTAAATGCAAAGCATGCTGTCAGTGGACTGTTTTATAAGAATAATATGTGCTGAAATCAAGGCTCTAATCCCTCCACAGAGTAGATCCATGCTGAGTTCCATCTGTGTTTGGATTTACACATGAATGTACTGAACATGCCAAAGAGTTATGGCCTGAGCTACCCTGAGCGAAAGAAACAAAAGTCCACTGCCTCAACCACCTTTCTACCCAATACAGTGATGTTTTGCACAAAACAGAATGAAACGTTCCACTCAGATTATTAAAGCAGTGTCACCAAACAGAACAAGTTTTGTTGAATAAAACTGGACAACTGAGCACCATAATGCCAGGTCTGTGTTTGCCACTTTGCCAGCTTGACTTAGTTACTGGCTGGCCTGTCTTGTTTGGCAGCGCTGTCTGTTTGGATGGAGCAGAGTGAGCAAAGAGGAGGCATTGACAGACATGTGCTCTTGACTGCTGCCTGTGCCAGTCAACAGGATGTTCGATTTTTATCCTCTGAGCACTGATTGAGTTTAATAGCTTGATGTTGACTACTGAGGAACAAATACGCAAGTAGGGAATTTAGCAATTAGGTTAAGGTTAAGATTAGCAAATATGGGCTAATGTGTGTGTGTGTGAGAGAGAGAGAATATGGAGGTGAATGAAATTGCATTCAAAGAAACACAAGTTATCATAATATGCAACATATAATAGTAGCAACATGCAAGTGTTTGCTGAGTTGCATTGCATCGAAACATTAAGATCATTGGATTCATATGGACGAGCTTCTTAAAGATCTTTATATGAACACAGGAAAATATGTCATTTGTAAAACATGCAGAAAAAAGCAGCTCTATGCTCATTTTCAGTGTTTTTAATTTACTGCCCACAGCTTTACTGAACAAATGGCTGGTAAACATAATGGAGCATTAGAGGAGACCAAAAATGAGCTGAATGGGGCTGGATTGAGATAATGGTAATGCTGCTCTGCATCTGCTGCATGGGTGGCCAGTACAAGAATGGAAGCAGTGCTTGCCCAGAGAAATCTAAAAATGGACGTTAATTTAATTCTATCAAAGCGAAAAAAGTCTCTGCTTATATCTCAGAACACTGTGATCTCCTGTAAAGGAGCTCATGGTGCCTGTTTGGATCTAGCTTATAAATTACTGACATCTTGTCATCTATCTTATCTGTGACAGAGAATCTATAGATTCCCGTGGTTTGGAGTCATGCTAACTTCCAAGGCTGGAGTTGGGCTTTGGTTGTTTGTGCATGCATATTGTGGATAAACCTGTGGTCTTTGATGGAAGACTGACGAAAGACCAGCGTCTTAGCTATTCAGTGATTTATCATCTCAGCAGATACTGAGCACCTTGGTGATGCAGAGGAGATAGAGTCTAGTGTTGGTTTTGATAAAATAGGCAAGTTGAACAGGTGCTGGCTCCACCAGGTAGACTTGTGACAGGTCACAGAACTACTGTTATATTCAGTATAATTCAAAACTAGCAGCTGGCCCCATAAAGTCATCAGGAAACTGTTGGCATCACATAACTTAAGAGCAGTGGGTTGTTTGCCCATGCACTTCTAGACAAATGGAATTCTTTTAGCAACCATAAGGGTCGTCACCTGTTGACCTTGGTAAAAAGAAAGCAGGTTTAAGATACTTCACGTTTCAGACTTGAAGCTACGTTCATCTGTTATCCTGTCCATGGAAAAAAGAGAACAACTGTAAACTTTGGACAAGTACTTTTTGTAAATACTGGGAACTTATGAAGTACAACATGGAAACTGAAGTTTAGGATGAAATGTCTTTATCATGTAGAACTGCTGTACCTTATAACAATTCAATTCAATTCAATTCAATTTTATTTATATAGCGCCAAATCACAACAAACAGTCGCCTCAAGGCGCTTTGTATTGTGGGTAAAGACCCTACAATAACACAGAGAAAACCCAACAGTCAAAACGACCCCCTATGAGCAAGCAATGACGGTGGGAAGGAAAAACTCCCTTTTAACAGGAAGAAACCTCCAGCAGAACCAGGCTCAGGGAGGGGCAGTCATCTGCTGCGACCGGTTGAGGCTGAGTGGAGAGAGACAGGACAAAAGACATGCTGTGGAAGAGAGCCAGAGATTAATAATAATGATTAAATACAGAGTGAAGTATAAACAAGTAAATAAAGGTGAATGAGAAGAAACAGTGCATTATGGGACCCCCCTCAGTAGCCTAGGCCTATAGCAGCATAACTAAGGGGTGGTTCAGGGTCATCTGATCCAGCCCTAACTATAAGCTTGATCAAAAAGGAAAGTTTTAAGCCTAATCTTGAAAATAGAGAGGGTGTCTGTCTCCCGAATCCAAGCTGGGAGCTGGTTCCACAGATGAGGGGCCTGAAAGCTGAAGGCTCTGCCTCCCATTCTACTTTTAAGTATCCTAGGAACCACAAGTAAGCCAGCAGTCTGAGAACGAAGTGCTCTATTGGGGTGATACGGTACTATGAGGTCTTTGAGATAAGATGGGGCCTGATTATTCAAGACCTTGTATGTTAGGAGAAGGATTTTGAATTCTATTCTAGATTTAACAGGGAGCCAATGAAGAGAAGCCAATATGGGAGAAATATGCTCTCTCTTTCTAGTCCCTGTCAGTGCTCTAGCTGCAGCATTTTGAATCAGCTGAAGGCTTTTCAGGGAGTTTTTAGGACAGCAACCTGATAATAATGAATTACAGTAGTCCAGCCTAGAAGTAATAAATGCATGGATTAACTTTTCAGCATCAGTCTGAGAAAGGATGTTTCTAATTTTATAAATATTGCGCAGATGTAAAAAAGCCGTCCTACATATCTCTTTAATATGTGCATTGAAGGACATATCCTGGTCAAAAATGACTCCAAGATTTCTCACAGTGTTACTGGAGGCCAAAGTAATGCCATCCAGAGTAAGTATCTGGTTTGACACCATGCATCTAAGATAACAAGTGGACAGGTATCTTGTACTTCATTTTATTTTTTGCAGAATTTAGTTTTTTGCACCGTTGATGCACTGTTTTTATACATTGCAAAATAGGCACTTATGAATTCAAATATATGCACAATCTTATAAAATGTCACGTCTTATCTAAAACTTGATTTTACTTATACTTAAAAAAAAAATCTTTATATCGAGTGATTATTTTGATGGATCTAACTATTCACACCCATTCGGTTAATCAGCTTCTGATTTCATGAAATATGCATGGGCAAGCAGCAGGCACTCAGCAGGGAGCTTTGGAATCTAGGAGATGTTGCTCGATACAGAGGAGGCATCCAAATTATGCATTGCTCCAAACTGACTCCCCGTGTCTTCAGACCTTTACACAGAAAAAAAGAAGGAAATATTAAAAAAAAAATCATGGCATTACAGCCCAAAAGTTTCAACTGTGCAATTCTGACATCACCAACTGCAAATTGCCTCAGATGTTCCTTCACACTCTTAACCCATGTGGTTAGAAAAGTCTGAAGTGCTCATTCAATCCCCTGCACTGACAGATAAGCATTCCCTCTGAGCTGATGAATGGGCCCTCAAGTAGAAGCAAACATCCACAGCCTCTATCATCTGCCTTTGTTATGATGGAAGCCAGCGCTAAGCTAACACTCAAAGCATGCCTTTAAAAATGGAACACAAAGACACACCTGGAGGAGAGTCAGCCTCTTCCTTCTCCCAGTGAGGCTGCAGGCGTATGAGTGCTTCATCACGTCATAAGCACTCTGAACTTTGCCTCAAATGAATGTCACTGCTGTTAAACAAGTTTTGTAAATATGACATGTTGTCCTGTTTGCTTTGGAAATCTCGCTGCACATTTCAGAATCCTCATCCAGCTGTTTCATAATCATCTTCATACCTTCATCAGGTCAGGTGTGCAGTTCATGGGAAAGGTGAAAAGCTGAGAAGGTCGGTGGCAAATTCCAACTGGTATCATGATTCGTACACATAACTGCTTCAACAAAAAAGGCAAAAGCAGAATACTCAAACATTAGGGCCGGGAGATAGCACAAAATGACAGTGAATAACAAATACAAATGAAAGACCAAGAGCAACAATGAATCAATCAGTAAAACCATGAGATCAATTCTACAGCATAGAGGAAGCCCTCTGCTAAAACCAGTAAGATGACGAGCTGCTGCATTCTGAACTAGTGGAAGGTGGCAGTGACTTTTAGCTCAAAGAAGAGAATAGGACCATTCTTATCATTTCATTGTTGTTGACAGTTATTAATTACGGTTACATATGTTACAGCCTATATTGTTTTATACAGTTGTTTGTTACAGTTGTTTTTTTCTTGGGGTTTCTAGGAGTACCATCTGTGGAACCACCACATGAACAGTTGGCAATCCTTTTATGTTGACCCCGCAGCATCCAGCAGGTCACTGGCAACCCATTAACATAAGAACAGGGTTTTATTTTTTGCCTGCACGCTGAAATAGGGACTCAAAGTTGTGCTATTTGAAGAAAAGAAAATAAGAAAAGAGAAAAAAGAGAAAAAAAGAGAAGCGTTCTTTCTCCCATCAATTCATTATAACAGCTCCTCAAACGAGTAGCCCTTGAACTCTGTAAATGTCAACCCAATCAACAGTCATGCCGAATGTCGACAGTGCACTATTGTTTCACGCAGCCTCGCAGGCACTTTGAAAAAGCAGTGGTTGTGGAGGAAATAGGAAAAAAGATCTCTCCCCATATGGACAGCAGATCTGCCTCTGTCTACAGGGGAGAGTCCAGCCGGGACTGCTGGGGGAAAGCAATGCAGCGTCTTCTAAAGGCTGCTGTCGAATATGACTGTCATGTTGCATCACCACACGAAGCCCCCAGAGAAGTATTTCCCTGGCATCTCTGTTCAGGAATGCATGGTGCACTCTTTTTAGTCTCACAGTGAAACCCAGTGGGTCAGATCAGTTGTACATGGCTGGTCCCACAGGCCAAAACCTCAGTTTGTGTTTTGCTTTGTGACGTGTGCACGTTGCTTAGCTGCTCAAACAGACAAATAGAAAAATAACATCTGTCAGGTGGTGCTAATTCAATGACATTAAAAGAGCGTTAGGAGTAAATGTGAATTCCAAAGAAGTTCATGTGACACATTTGCTCCAGGACATTCAAATGTGGTGATTAAAAGCTTTCAGATGACATAATCCACCCCTCAGGCGGGCCTTTTGAAGGTATTCGGCTCTGTGGCAATAAAACATACAACATCTGCTTGAGTCTAAACGGACATCTCAGCAGGAGCACAGATTTCTTCTGCTCTGGATTTAAACAACTGATAACCATGCTTCCATTCAAGCTCCTTGTAAACTGTATTGCACTGTGTTTCTTAATCTTGCCTTAATCTGTGTATTGTAATCTGTGTAGCCTGTTTAATTACAAACCTTTAGATAACAACTTGTGTAATCTTCATGTGCTTTGTCTATGGCACACTCTGCTGAATCACCTGTAAATTATATTCACAGTATTCACTTATTGTATCTTTAGGACTACGCTAGCATGACGAAGTCACTAGCAGCATGGTTTCTTCTTCAGCCCCTCCCGCACTTTCCTGCTCAGTGTGTCAAATGTTTAGTTACTCCTCCTTTATTATTAATCCTTGTGATAAATGTAGCGTGTTTGTAGCTTTGGAGGGCAGGTTCAGGGGATTGAAGACCCAGTTCCACACCCTTGAAAATCTTGTAGCTAGCCAAGCCCCTGTAGTTGATGTGGATGAAGATAGCTTAGCCATCATTAGCTCTCCCCATATTGAATCTGTGTGTAATTTTCCAAAAAGCATTTCTGACTGTAGATTTCTCTGGTCTCCTCCCAATTTGGACCAAGAGTGACATGTTAAGCTGCATGTTTTTAATTTGCTGGCTGCAAGACTGCGGGGATGTCTTATACAAATAAAGACCTGGATTTCTTGTTTCTAATTTCAGATAAAACTGAGATTACTGTACTAGGCCCAACAAATCGTGGAAAAATGGTGTCTGACCAGATATTTACTCTGGATGGCATTACTTTGGCCTCCAGTAACACTGTGAGGAATCTTGAAGATATTTCTGACCAGGATATGTCCTTCAATGCACATATTAAACAAATATGTAGAACTGCATTATTTTATTTGCGCAATATTTCTAAAATCAGAAACATCCTTTCTCAGACTGGTGCTGAAAAGCTAATTCATGCATTTATTTCTTCTAGGCTGGAATATTGTAATTCATTATTATCGGGTTGCTGTAAAAACTCCCTGAAAAGCCTTCAGCTGATCCAAAATGCTGCAGCTAGAGTACTGACAGGGACTAGAAAAAGAGAGCATATTTCTCCCATACTGACTTATCTTCATTGGCTCCCTGTTAAATCCAGAATAGAATTTAAAATCCTTCTCCTCATATACAAGGTCTTGAATAATCAGGCCCCATCTTATCTTAAAGAAACTTATAGTACCATATCACCCCAATAGAGCACTTCGCTCTCAGACTGCTGGCTTACTTGTGGTTCCTAGGATACTTAAAAGTAGAATGGGAGGCAAAGCCTTCAGCTTTCAGAGTTTTCCTTTTTGATAAAGTTTATAGTTAGGGTTGGATCAGGTGACCCTGAGCCATCCCTTATGCTGCATTAGGCTGGGGGCTCCCCATGATGCACTGAGTGTTACTTCTTCACTCACCTCTGTTCATTCTATGTGTTTATACACCACTCTGCATTTAATCATTATTATTATTAAAATTGGCTCTTATCCACAGCCTGTCTGTGTCCCTCCCTTCACCCCAAATGGTCACAGCACATGGCTGTCCCTCCCTTACCCTGGTTCTACCGGAGGTTTCTTCCTGTTAAAAGTGAGTTTGTCCTTCCCAAAGTTGCCAAGTGCTCACTCATAGAGGGTTGCCTGATTGTTGGATTTTTCTCTCTATTATTGAAAGGTCTTTACCCTAAAGTAAAAGCAAAGCACAAGAAATGCAAACCCTCATGCTATTTTCTTTCTTGGTGCACACTCTGCCTGCCACACAGCCATACATATGACACAAAACTGAATACAGGAAAACACAAACTGTGAAAATATCTCATTTTAAATAACTAAAACGGTTTGAACAGAAGATATATATGTACAGTATATAAAGAGAACACATAGAGGGTTTAGCTCTAGACATCAGGACTGCATCTGAACTCTTTCACCATTCACAAAGCTGGAGGCAAGAGCCTGAGGCAGAGTGCCAGCCTTGTGTTACATTAGGAGGAGAGCTTTGTGCATTAGTCATAATGGGTCACTCCAGTATGTGAGACACTATGAACATTACAGATTTGCTGTAAAACTTTACACGTTTAACATTTGTACAAACGTGTAAAAAGAATCCCCTAATAAAATTTAAGAGGATCGAGGTCTGATTTTGTTAAAAGCAAAAATTCCTGAACGCCAACCTAAAGGAAACCATATGTACTTTGATGCAAGTTTTAGCACTGGATTATATAGCAGCTGATAGGCTGAAGACAGCAATGGGGCAACCAGTTAAGCCAGGTTTAGACTAACATCATATAGTTACCTACATATTAATTACAAATCACAAAGGCAAAGTGTGCCAAAATACACGAGTTATAAAACAAGTAATGCTCATACAAAGTATGAACAAATAAACACTTTATAAGTTTGGCCACTATCCTCTTCAAAGCTGACTCCTTGTGAAGGGCTGAGAGCAATCCGTTTCACCTATACGTGCACATCTGTGACTTAACCACATATGTACAATTTCAGAATCTAGAAGACTTTACTTTTCAAGTGAACACTCGTGCATTTCATGCATGCAAAATGTATATGAGTAATATGTCTTTGCATTTAGGTCCCAAATAGGTGAAAAATTTACAAAAATTGTTGGAAGCTAACTGCAGATAAAACTTACAGCACACCCTAGATGGAATGTCAGTGGGCTAGTGGATGCTAAGAGATTAGAATTCAAGGGCTCAGACAATCAGTACCAAGTGCTTTGGACTACACATATACACATTACATATGAAGATGTGTATTTGACTGCCTGTGATGTTGATTCCCAGAAAAGAATTCTATTACAAGGGCTGCAGTCTTGACGCAGTGAAGGAGATCAGCAGTGAATCTGTGCAAGTAGATAGATGTATGTCTGTTATCAACCTTCAGGACTGAAAAATAAATCCAAATGAGATATGCCAAAAACTATTTCCTCTAATGGCAACTTGACAACAGATATTTTAAGAGAAAGACGTGGCACACAAAGAATCCTGAATTTAAATCTATGGGGGCATTTGGCACCAGCAAATATGGTATGATGTCCAGGGGGAAAAAAGGCATTTCATTGCAAGTCTTCCTTATAGAGGGACTTTCACTTGAGGATGCAAAAAGGTCGAGGCTTAACTTTTAAGGGCATGGCTACTTTGATTGACAGGTGTCCCGACACAGGCAAGTGTGGAGTTGGTTGTCTGCTGGGCTTCACCTCCCCTAATTTGTGTCACTGAGTTGATCACCGCCACGTTTGTTTGGTCGGTGCCTTTTGGAGCTGGAGGTAACAGTCAAATAACATGAGCTGCTGTGTGGAAGAGACCATCCAAGATGTTTGTGGTTCATTTTTGGTGAGTAATTTGGCAAATGTAAGTGGAAAGCAGTATTTTTCTTTGACATTGTTACAGTACTTATCAAATACATAGTTGGTATCTTTTTCTCTATTGCACCCATACAGTTTATGGATGCAGCTTCCTAACCAAGCTTGCTAGGATTGGCTGATAACTTAACATATAACCAAATATGGTCACCACAGGCTCAAAAAACAAACAGACACACAGTGGCAGCCAAATACTACAGTTGAGCTTTGAAGCACACAAGTCAGGAACCAATGGGTAACATCACAGTGGCTATATCTATTTATATATAGTAGAAGATCATAAACAAACTAAAATGGTAGTAATTTGTCTTAATGATGTCTTAAAAAAATATTAAGATGTCACCAAAGTAACCGTCCAAATCTTACAATCACTCAGCAGTTGCAAAGATGTGCAAATAAGAGACAGAGGACATAAATTCATTTTCCCATGAAACTTCATCTTTTTCTGTGAACATTAATGTGGAACGCAATGAGCACTTGTTATGCTCTTTGTGTGCTTCATTATTGTTTGTCCCGTTGACTGCTAGCTTGCTAAATCTTTGTCCTGGCCATATTGTTCATTTGTTTGAATCATCCTGAACTCTTCGGAAATCATTCAGTTCACTTCTCTCTTTCATCCATTAAGTGGACGGATGTTTTTTGGAACAGATTCTGTCAGTTTGGGGGTTTGAGTAGCTGTGGCAACGGAGCTTGATGCTTACACATTAAACATTCCTACCTAGATGCTATCTGGCCCTGGGACATTTCTTGATCAAAAATGGCTCAGTTGCTACTAAATAGCTATTCCTGTACAGGGAAGAGTATTTGTTATTTCCAGAAAACATTGGTAATTTATGCGGATCAAAATACAAAATACTTATAACTTCCAAAGTAAGGAAGATAAGATATTAAAGTAACTTTCGTGCTGGTCCTGGAAACCTGGTTTTAACTGCCAAAGTAAGGGAACCTCACTGTGGCATGTTCTCAGGGTGCATCTTACATGATCAGAGCTCTGTTGAGGCCTGTGGGAGCCGGGGCTGTGGGCATTCTGCTGGATTTCACTGGAACACAGCTAACTCCATCTGTCTCAGCAGCTAATCAGTGTCTCACAACTTCCTGCACTCTCCTTTTCAGTCTGCAGTTAGTGGGAAGCAGAGACATGCAGGAAGTCTGCAGAGGCTTTTTGCTCCTTTAGGTGCTTTTGTTTCTACAGATAACATCTGTTTTAGCTTATAGCATGACAATATACAGATCATCTGCAAGTCTTTATTCAACTAAAACGTCACAGATATTTATCCTCTCCTTGTGGGAGAAGAAATTGTGTTACAGCTGGGGAGAACTGCACCACAAAGGGAAATTGAGACAGTTAGGAGGATGTGTTGCAGAATGACAAAAGCACTTGAAGGATGTGATATTCAGAACAAAAGCGCATGCTTTTCCATTTGATCTTCCCCTTAAAGTATTCAGGCCTCAGCACAGACTTTGATAACCCCTGCAGAAATCCCTGACTGTCTCTTTGTCCCAGCCAATATGACAGATTTTTAAAGGTGGCAGACACAGCAGGGTGCATGTGCTGCTTTAAAGAGTGTCATTGCAGGGAGAGTGTGGCAAGTGAGACAGGAGCACACCAGTTCTTTAGTTTAATACCTCCATCATTGTCATTTAATGAAAGCCCATTTATGAAGATGCATGTGTCTGCAAAACTACAACAGAACCCAGTTTAACCTATTAAAAGTGCAGCACAGACGTTTTTAAAGTCTCATGCAGCTTTCATTTTGACACTAACATTTGCATCCCCCTTTTTAAGTTGGGACACTTTATAAAATCTGTCCAATAATTAAATGCATTTCGCTGTGTCTCAACAACTGTTTGTCCAGTGTACTTCAAACTTGTCGTTGAGGCTTCACACCTGGACTTCACTAACCAATGAGTGAAGTCATGGTGGCTGCATCCATCTTCGATGTATAGTCTGTGGGTGCAACCCACAATATGCGTCTTTTGCACAGTCACATTTTGTAAAGGCACAATTAGTTCAGTTCAATTTTATTTTACTTATATAGCACCAAATCACAAAAGCAGTCACCTAAAGGTGCTTTATAATGTAAGGTACAGACCCTACAATAATACAGAGAAAACCCTGACAATCAGAAGACCCCCTATGAGCAAACATTTGGCGACAGTGGGAAGGAAAATCTCACTTTTAACAGGAAGAAACCTCCGGCAGAACCAGGCTCAGGGAGGGGCAGTCATCTGCCATGACTGGTTGGGGGTGAGGGGAGGGAGACAGGACAAAAGACCCCCCCACACCACACACACAGAGCAGCCTAGGCCTACTGCAGCATACCTAGGGAAGGGTTCAGACCCTAACTATAAGCTTTATCATAAAGGAAAGTTTTAAGCCTAATCTTAAAGGTAGAGAGGGTGCCTGTGTTCCGACTCCAAATTGGGAGCTGGTTCCACAGAAGAGGGGCCTGAAAGCTGAAGGCTCTGCCTCCCACTCTACTCTTAAGTATCCTAGGAACCACAAGTAAGCCAGCAGTCTGGGAGCAAAGTGCTCTATTGGGGTGATATGGTACTATGAGGTCTTTGAGATAAGATGGAGCCTGATTATTCAAGACCTTGTATGTGAGGAGAAGGATTTTAAATTCAGTTCTAGATTTAAACCAATGAAGAGAAGCCAATATGGGAGAAATCTGCTCTCTCTTTCTAGTCCCTGTCAGTACTCTAGCTGCAGCATTTTGGGTCAGCTGAAGGTTTATCAGGGAGCTTTTACAGCAACCTGATAATAATGAATTACAATAGTCCAGCCTAGAAATAATAAATGCATGAATTAGCTTTTCAGCATCAGTCTGAGAAAGGATATTTCTATTTTTAGAAATATTGCACAAAAGCATGAAGGCAGTCCTAAATAGTTGCTTAATATGTGCATTGAAGGACATATCCTGATCAAAAACGACTGGAGGCCAAAGTAATGCCATCCAGAGTAAGTATCTGGTCAGACACCATGTTTCTAAGATTTGTGGGGCCGAGCACAAGAACTTCAGTTTTATCTGAATTGAGAAACAGGAAATTAGAGGTCATCCAGGCCTTAATGTCTTTAAGACACACACACACACACACACACACACACACACACACACACACACACACACACACACACACACGTATATTCAGTGAAGTTTTCCTTACAGCAGTCCCATGTATGATGGCTGGCCTGTGGTGCATTTAAAGGATAACTGTATATTGTAGCTTTAACTAAATACCCTAGGTTACAGTCTTTCTGATCAGAATGCAAGACTTGCAAAGCATATATTTAATTAAAATAAATAGAAATTTTTTGGAAAAAAAAATTCTTCTTGGGAATTTGGTCTCAGAAACAAAAATCATAATGAGAGCTGTCATCTGTGTTTCTTTGTGGCTTTATGAACACTGATCCAGGCTTAGAATAGTGGCCAGCCCGATCCATGTAATCCAATTTCACATTAACATTCAGATCGAGGTACAATGCATACCTACTTTTGAATACTTAAGAAATTCAAAATAATCCCCCTGATAATCAGCATGCATTCTGCTGTTCATGTTAAACTACATTGAAATCCTGAGCCCCGCTTTGCCTCATTTATGAGGCCTGACATTATGTAGCTTTAAATCACCACAGGGTTTCCTTTGCTCAGGTTTTTTTCTGTTTTGTCCTGCCAAGAATTCCTGAAATGAAAGTTGTGAATCAGTTTCAGCACGCAGAGTGTGAATGGGATCTAGGCAGCATGTGCTTGGCTCATTCCTTCATGCGCCATCAGTGAACTGAAAAATCCTAACTGTGAGAATAACATCCCAAAGTTGAATTGGAATTTAATTATCTTTCATGCCACTATGGGGATCAACTGAGATAGAAATGTAAAGGCAGACTGATTTAATCTGAATGCAGCTAAATATGAAGGTAGGAGGACTAACTGCTTTAGAGAAGACTATTTGGACTCAAATTAGAGGAGCTATCAATCTGGTCTAACTTTAAATGTAACATTTAATTGCAAATTACAATAAACACAAATATGAAAAGACAGCTTCTTTTCACACTGTGGGACAATTTAGAGATCTGAATTTAACTTTGGCTATTTCACAGAGCAAAACTGGCTACTCGTATACCCCTAATCACGCAAAATCTATTAATAAAAAATACTTTACAATAAAACACAATTTGACTGGATAGCACTGCCATGCAAGCTGCAAATATATATTTAAAAAAAACCCTCAATAAATTATGCCTTGTTATGAAAGACCTGTTGTGTTCTGAAATTTTTGGTCCTAATTGACTGTGGCAGCTTGGATGTGGACAGCGGTTTCTCCACTTGTTCACAGTGGTTTGAGAGACTTCCCCGACAGCTCCATCTGAGGCGGGTGGCTAAAAAAATGCCTGGCTTCCATCCGAGGCCCACCAGCAGGTCGATCAAATGAAGGCTAGAACATGACTTTTTCTCTGTCTGCACAGCAAGAGCAGCCGGTTTCCCAGAGGAACACTTTTAATGGGTCAGATAATCAACCCCTGAGTCTCCAAACACCTTCCCCTGTCTGTGTCCTGAACACCACTCTCCCAAGCTTTCTTTCACTACATTTTCACTGCTATTTTTGTTCCAGACAGTCAGATCATTACCTGAACCAAAATCATTAACTATTGCATTCCATTAGATAAATATGCTTATGACCGCCTTTGAAGATATTTTTGAGTCCACAGTTACACAGTTTTCTACACTCTGAGAAACAGGGATTCAGTAAAGGCCCATTTCTGTCCCTACAGGTATGATCAGCACAAATGTCTCCCGTAGGACTTTAGGTTAGCTGCTAATTCAAAGTTAGCTGTAGGTACAAGTGTCTGATAGATAAAGAAGTGGTCAGTAAGACTAGAAGTGCTTTGCAAATGTTGTTCCCTGTTTACAAGTAAATCAGTTCTGTGAATGAATTGATACCAAATATTGCAACATTCAAGATTAGGTACAAATGTCAAGGGAACAACCACCACATTCATGTGCCATTTTAACCCCCGACGGCAAATTTATGCATGTTGTTGTCACTCTTACCAGTTGTGAATAAATGGACTGGTACTTATAAAGTTTCTACTTTAACCAAACACTCAAAATGTTTTTTTTTCTTTTTACTACAAGCCATTCAAACACGTTCGTATGGCACTTAATTCTCTGCACTTTAAGTACTTTCAAACTATCTTGCACACAGTAACACTGACAGATGCATCAGGGGAAATTTGAGATTCAATATCCTGTCATAGGGCACTTCAGTATGCAGACTGGAGTAGCCTGGGATCAAACCACCAAACTTCTGACTTGGAGATGACCTGTTTTACCTCCTAAGCAGGCCAGGAGGCCATATGGGCATGACTGCAAGCAACTGTGGAACATATCACAGTGGGAGTGCAGAACATATCAGCTCATACAGAGGGAGATGCTGTAACAACTTGAAAAAATTTGACTTTCTGGAAAAGGAAAAATAAAATTTGCTGAGTTGTGACAACTGGCACTCAGCAGAAGACAGCAGTGAACCTGGCACGCCTCAGAAACCAGTATAAATGGATAATGCATGACAATCCAATGCAGTGACCAGAAAGAAGATAAGGCACTTCATTATTATGAGTGTATAACTCAACTGAGCCTGTGCAAGTAGACTGAACATTTTCCGAAGATGATGAAGATGATTTTCAGAAGATGATGGACTGGCTATGGTGTTTTGTCTTTATGATTTTAACGGACACAATTTAAGAAATAGCTATAAAGTTTAACAGTTTCAGAATTTCACATTTTCTCTTTACAGGTTGTAGTTCTGTAACCTTTGTCAGGTAGTTTAGTAATCTGACTTCTGCTGCACAGATCCTGCTTTTGAACGCCCCTTTAAACTCTTAAATACCCAAATGGAAATGCTTGTAGGAGAAAAACTGTAATACCTACATTTGACTACATTTGAAATTTGAAACATCTTCTAGTTTCAGAACATTTGCATATTTGGCTAGTGGTTAAAAAACAACCTCAACCACACCAGGTCAACCTAGAAAGGCTGGCCTGGTGGATGTTAAGCAGTTAAATAGTTGTTAGCCTATAGGCTAGCTGCAATTATTTGCAGACAGCTACACCTAAGCAAATATTATGGTACACACTTAGAGTAAGAAACCCTCTTATTTTTATTTAATTTACTCAATAAGTTATAACAAAAATTAGGATTTTAGAAATGCTTGTTTTTTGGGCTTTTCTTGTTTGCTCAGTTTTGATGCTAGCTCACCGTTTCCAACAATATTGAGCTGAGAGCGAGTTAACAGGCCAAATGACTAAAGGATCTGTCTCATCGAATTCCGAGGCATGGATTCAACATGGAACTTCCCCTCTACTCCTCAGTAAGACAGAATGTCAACAAATTTCCCAAAACTATTTCCTGAACAGCAGTTAAGGCTCAGGCCAAAGAAAGCTGGACTCAACAGTGTCTCATTGTGGCTTTTTATGCTTTGGTATAAAATCATCACTTGCATTACATTACATGATTTCTGGGTATTGAACTTCAGACTTTCTGAGTATTTAACTCCTTACAGACATGCACTAAAATGTTAGGAGATGTTTTAAGCAAAATTCCTGCTAAATCACCCCCAGAGCAGGGCAAAAACACCCTACAGGATATCAGTGTTAAAGCAAAGACACAAACCCATCACTTACTCTAGTCACTGGAAGACTGCGGTGAGTCTTGGCGCAATACATCAGCAGCTTGATTGATTATTGTTCGGTTTGCATCCAGGCAGAGAGCCACGTCTCTGCGGCTGTTGGTGGATTGAAGGATGAAAGCTCAGTCTGGTTCCCTGTGTGGTCCAGCAGCTCCAGAGGCCATTGCTTTGGCAGATTCTTCCTGCCTTGAACACACCTACAGACATCTTATGCGATAATAGGAATGGGAAAACATAATTTCATGAGGCCAGAAAGCAAAGATTTTAGGAATGGGTTGAATTACAGACAGTCAAGGAATCTTTCAGGGTACCTTGTCCTCCGCTGTAATTTGTAACCTTGGAAAGCAGGAGACTCACCATGCCAATAATCACAGTAAGGGCTCGAGGAATTTTGGTATGATTACAGTATGATCATATGAAAACTTAACCTGGTTGTGAACTGCACTCAAAAGAAAAAATATTCAAGAATTTTCTTTTGCTGCTCCTTGAGATTCTATTCACCTTATTGTCTTATTGTACATACTGTCATTTTGTTATAATTGCGCAAAATCTTAAAATAAAAGCTTCAACTACAGATGGGCTTAAATGAAAATCTGGCTTAAGCTCTTGGGCCTTCACAGATTCTCCACGTTTCACCATTCTTCCAAAATATACTCCCTCATCTGATGTTTTTAGGATTGGTGAAGAGAGCTGACTGAAAAGCTCAATTAAGCGCAAAAGCTTTTGAAACTGTCCGTCACTGTGATCCCACGGCTCATCTGTTGTTATTATAGTTGTGTTTTACTGCGGGTAGCAGAGTGTGTAAAACAAACTGAGTGTGTAGTTTTTTGTCTGCATTGATGGGTTACATCAGAGGTCGGCAACCCTCGGCTCCGGAGCCCCTCTGCGGAAGTAATTTATAAGTATCCAATTGAAGTGTATTTTATTTTTGTCAGTTCTGTTTTTGTTGTAGTTCTAAATTGGAACATTATTGTGATCTTGAAATATTAAAATAAAATCATTTTATTTATTTATTTTCGTTTCTCAATATATGCTTCACTCGCGGTAGCCGCTACCGGCTTCCGGTAGCATTTGCGGCTTTCAGTGTTTACTTTTCATTGGAAACTGGGTTCAAATGGCTCTTTCCGTATTACCGGTTGCCGACCCCTGGGTTACATAGACCCTTTTACTGTTTGTAAACAATGATGACGTAGGTAGCGATGCGTGCGCATTTTGGAAACAGAACTGTGGTGGAGTCCAATAGCGTTTCAGTCTACGAGAAGGGATTATCAACGAAAGGTTGTGAAAACTATGTGCAAAAATTAACTTTGACCACCGGCAACCGACTCCCCGATCCCTGTGGTACGTTAGCAAGTGACCCATTATCCGTGGGTAGATATACTGGGGTTGGACAATGAAACTGAAACACCTGGTTTTAGACCACAATAATTTATTAGTATGGTGTAGGGCCTCCTTTTGCGGCCAATACAGCGTCAATTCGTCTTGGGAATGACATATACAAGTCCTGCACAGTAGTCAGAG
>JAMQGT020001108.1:0-13722 GCA_024447675.2 Pterophyllum scalare | reverse complement strand
ATCTCTGCTTCTAACACACAAACACATCTGAGCGGCTGCAGGCCGAGGCCTCATAGCCCGCAGCAGCTCCCTCCTCACTACATTTACCAAAGGTTTTTCAACACTTTTGATTTGGCTTATTTATTCTAAGCTCAGATTATTTAAGAGATATTTTATTGATACCTTTACATGATTTTATCTGTTGTTCTACTACAGATGTTACAGATGTTTTATTCACTTTTCCATTACCTTCTGATTTTCCCCAAGTATTTCCACCCTCTGTTACACCCCTCCAAAAACCTGGACACAAGCGGGGAGCACTACAAATAGATATGTAATACACACATGTAATTATATTAAACAATGATTTGCATTTGACAAAAATGTGTCATGGTTCAACCTTGATTTTGCTGACTTTATGCTAAGATATGACCATGTTTTAATTGTTGGTGATTTAGCATCCAAATTTGTTGTCAGTCCAACTAGAAAAGACGTCATCACTCTCATTGACTCTTAATCTCACTCAGTGGGTGAGTGATCCACCATGAAAAAGGACATACACTCAATCTGGTGCTGTCACTTGGTCTGGACGTCTGTATCACTGAAATCAAAGACTGCTGGACATTGGACCAGTTCCCTGTCGTGTTTAATACTGTGGTGTGTAACCCAGGGTTGAACAGCGAGTGACTTGTGCAGCATTGGCACACAATAAATCCCTCGACCGCTGTTCAATTTTCCTCTGCTTTCACTAACTCTGCCCGTAATGATGCCAACCTTTGCAAACCCAAATCCTCCTTCTTTAGTTCTCACTTGGACATTCATCCAGAGGCCTCTCTGAAGGCTTTTGAAGATTTTTATAGCTGCCACTAATAAGTGTTTCTAAAATGCCGGCCTGAGAAGAACACCTCTCCCACTGCACTTTATCTCTTTGAATAAACAGAAGGAGATACAGACCTAAAGAAAAGTCCCAAACTTTTTTCTATTTCCTGTCATTTAAGTTCATCATTTCTTGTGCTTGGAGTCATCGTCTCCAGCTCTTCTTATGGGAACTGAGAACAGAAGCACTGAGGTGGGCACCCTGTTATGGGGTAGCCTGCATGAAGCTGGGTACAGTATATGACTCACCTGGCATGATGACATCTGGGAATCCCAGTTTGCGTGTGATGGCCACCCCCCTGCTGAAAATAAGCGGGTTTTCCCTGCGGACCTGCTCCGTGTCCCCCCTCAGCAGCTGCAGGGAGATGATCAGACCTGCAGGGTTTGAGGGGGAAGAGGGAACGAGTGGGTGGACAGAAAAAGAAGAGGAAGAAGGTGGGTAGAGAGATGGATGAAGGGCACAGAAAGAAGGCAGCACTGCCTTTAGGCCACAGATAAAATTCAGATAAAATAAACTGTGAAGCTCCAAAGCTCATTTAAATGCATGCTGAGTGTTTCCAGATCACTTCTCCAGCAGGACTGTCACTGTGGTAAACGAGTGTGGGTTCAGCTCTTCACCTGAAAACAAAAGCATCCTGCTGGATTAAAGAAAACTTCATCCTCAGTGAGGACGAGCGAAGATCTGTTTCCCATCAGAAGCACCTGATGGGGCCGTGGGAGCTCACAGACGTTAACACAGGAGGATGAGAGTCCCCCACAGTGACACCAATTAATGTGATTTTTCAGCTGTGTGAGGACCTGTCAGTCAGAGGGCGTGCTGCTCGCCAATGTGAGCAGGTTGCTGCTGGGAGCTGAGTTTGTTTTGAAACTTGGTTTTAGTGTTCCTGAAACTGCACACTGATTCATCAGTGAAGAACAAGTGACAGTGCTGCGGGACTAAAATCTGCTGCTCCGCCCTGCGACAGGACAAAGGGTCCACAGAGTCACCGTGATTCAGTATGAGGCTCCACCCCAGGCTGCTGCGCTCACAGCAAACACCACATTAATAATGTTGTAGCCCTGTGTGTCACAATAACTCACATGTAGATCCAATAGAATAAAAAACCGTCTGTGTTATATATATATATTTAGGGAAATACGTTCACCCTGTTACAGCCCCAGCAGGCCTGCTGTGTTGTATGCATGGGTGTGTCTTGCTTCCCTCTCGCTAACCTTGGCACCACCCTCGGTCCCTTCCTGTGGAGCAGGGCACAGCTGGCTGCACAGCTGGCTGCACTCAGCCATCAATCACCCCTGCACTATAAACGCTGGGTATGGGCCAGCTCTGCCTCTCCTCTGGAGAAGTGTGCAGGAGCCTTCGGGTTGTGTCGGGAGTCTTTAGGGTTTCCGGTGCTGATGCTTCTCTCTTATTTCAGGATGTTTTGGGGCACAGGGGCCCGGTTCTCTCTTCAAGTTAAAGCTTTTAATAAAATCAGGATTTCTCTCTTAATCTGTATTGTGCCTTATTACATCCCTCAATCAAACATCCTCTACCAGGGAATGTCACAATCCGGGGGTTCGTCCGGGATTCAGACGCAGAAAAGTGTGAGTCACAGGAAGTGGGATTGTGTCTATAACTGTACAGAAAGGAATGCACAGTGATTTCAGACCTTAATTACTAACTTATTTCATTTTAAATGTGACTGTGAGCTTCAGGATTTGCATTTAGCATCTCCGGATGTCTCCTTACAAAGCTGCCAGGATTACACGAACAGCAGCACAGCGAAACACACAAGGCCAGAAAAACAGACCACAGTTAGCTCAGGCAAACACACACAAACAGGCTGAGTGTGTCTGTGTACCTGGTGTTTTTCATTACCCTGGACTGCACTTGTTATCAGCATTTGGCAGCACGACCTCTCTAACCTGACAGTCCAGGTCACCTGCATAATGCAATATAATGTTGTGGCTGAGGTTGACTATTGATGACAAAATGACCCTCAGGCCACCCGGAAATGTTCCCGTGCCCCTGGTGTGCCGTCTGCTACTGAAATGAGGACATGCCCAGCAGGCAAACCTGCAGCAAGCTACCTGTTAGAGGTGAGAACACAGTCGGCTGCGTCCACAGCTGCTAACATTTGGAAGAATCCTTTTTCACCAGTCAGAGGTTTGGACGCACTGACTGACTGCACAACTGCAGGACGTCAGCCACAAACAGGTAACTGTTACTGTTTATATGAACCATTTGAGGAATGACACAATCACAATTTGCTTGTTTTCTAAAACAAACAACTCTTTTTGTTTGAATGACTGCACACACACACACTGTCCACACACACACTCGGGTCATATTGACACAATGTCCCACACTGTGTCAACATGAGAGACAAAGTGCATGTGGTTCTGAGAAGAAACGCACCTCATCCATGAACAGTTTTCACAGTTTGTGACAGATGTGGGGAAATGTGAGTGCACTCTGCCCCCACTCAGACTCACAAACACTCGGCCTGTCCTACCGTAGTTGGTGCTGGGCGCTGTGTATTTGGTGCTGGACTTGCGGATGATGTTCTCGTGGATCTGGTACCATTCGTTCTCATTGTTACACCTGGAGAACAACAACAACAAAATCCTCTTATAAATGAGAAACATATACGTTGCTGTTCACTTGTGGAACATTTCTAAATTGAGAGCTATAGTCTCCTCTGATCTGGAAAATATTGCTCATGCATTTGTGTCATCACGGCTAGATTATTGTAATGCACCACAGCTCTGGAACACGTTACTCTCCAGCTCCGTTTAGCCGACTCTGTGAAAACGTCTCTGTTTAAGCTGCTGACATCATTTTTATTCCTGTTCTTTTAATATGGTAATGCTAATGTGTTTTTAACACGGTCTTTTATCTGGTTTTTTATGTTGTGTTTTAATTGTTGTACAGCGCTTTGTGAGTTTTTGTCTGTGAAAAGCACTGCATAAATAAACTTACTTTATATTTGTAATTTGTGCTTTTAAAAATGTTTCCAGCAGACGTTCAGTCAGATATAATACACATGTGAAATACAATGATTTCCAGCTTTCAGTTCCATGGATTACTACTACTACTTTCTTTACAGCAGATCATCTGCCTCCATCTCACCCTCTCCACTGTACCCTTCCCTCTCACACCAACATGTCCTCCTCCACCGCATCCATCCTCCTCCTCTTTTCCTCCAATCTGAAGCTCCAGCTTCATCCTCCTTTGCCCAGTATCTCCACCCTCCCTCCTCTGCACATGTCCAAACCATCTCAGCCTCTCTGATGGACTCATTTCTCATGATGGACTCATTACGAGCATTTTTACTGTTTTACACACCAAATGATTAATTAATTATTCAAGGAAACAGCAATTAGAAAAAGATCATAATTAATGGCAGACCTGTTTGGTGTCAAACAGAATTTCTGGCTGGATTTTTATATTAACACAAAATGTCACCGTCCTGTAAAACGTCTCATTCCCCTGGTCCCTCACTCCTCGTTCTCCCACATGAATGTGTAGCTCTACATCTTCCTCCAGTGCTTCTAACATGCACTGATGTTTTCAGTCACATTAACGTCACAGGATGCTTGAGAAACACAAAGCCTGAAGAGAAGTCCAACCAGCCGAAGCATCAACCATCCCAAGGAGTTCAGCTGAGGCATCAAACACACACACGGTGACATCATGTTGCGGCTGTGAGGACCACACGCCTCCTGCAGACAGGTCTTTCTAAGTGTGAGCCGGGGTGATTCCCTAATGTCGGCCGTGTGCTTGTAAAGAACAGCTGATGGTGTCACAGACTGCAGTGGAAGTCTCGTTCTCTCTGACCTCTGCTGCAGTGTCAGAGAGAACAATAAGGGGAGGAGAGAAAAGAGGATCAGAAGAAGAGCGAGATAAGAACAAGGTGTATGAAAAGTATATTTTCGCCCTGCTTAGTGTCTCCTTAGTGCCTATCTTTAACCTTTTGTTCCTCCTTTTTCTCTCCCTGACCTTTTCTATCAGCCCAGAAATATTTGGTGTGTGTCCCACACTCTGATGATCTTCACATGAGTGTGCAGTAGGTCATTATTTGGGGGCAATGAGAAAGCATTTGTTATTGTAGCTGTTCACTAAAACATACAAATTAATATGAAGAAGATGGATTTATAGCAGGGATCCTCACATCCAGGCCTCGAGGGCCGGTGTCCTGCAGCTTTTAGATGTGTCTTTTAGTTGTTACAGCTGCAACCATTTCATTTAAATTAATAAAACCAAAACAAAATAAAACAATATAAAAATATAAAGACTAAAGAGATAATTTGGCTATATACACAATAAATCAACATTAAGCCTTGTGAATGCAGTGGCTGTAAAGAATGTTACTGAAGTATTTGTATATGTTTTGTATATGATGTCGTTATATATATGTACAATGTATATGGATCGTTTTTACACAATTGTACGCACAGATACTAAATAAATACTGAATAAGTGAATGACACAGGTGAACCACAGTGTCACCTATTAAGGGAGGAGTTATAGAGTCTGATGGCCACAGGTAGGAATGACCTCCTGTGGCGCTCTGTGGTGCATTTTGGTGTAATGAGTCTTTCCCTGAATGTGCTCCTGTGTCCCATCACTGTGTTGTAGAGTGGGTGGGAGCCATTGTCCATAATGGCCTGCAGCTTAGACAGCATCCTCCTCTCCGACACTGCCATCAGCGAGTCCAGCTCCACTCCCACCACATCACTGGCTTTGTGGATCGGTTTGTTGAGTCTGTTGCGTCTGCCGCCCTCAGCCTGCTGCCCCAGCATGCAACAGCATAGAGGATGGCACTCGCCACCACAGACTCATCAAAGATCCTGAGCATGGTCCGGCAGATGTTGAAGGACCTCAGGCGCCCCAGAAAATGGAGACGACTTTGGCCCTTCCTGTATAGGGCATCAGTGTTCTTAGCCCAGTCCAGTTTGTTGTCAATGTGTACTCCCAGGTATTTGTAGTCCTCTACGGTGTCCACACTGACCCCCCCTGATGGACATAGGCCTGGATGTGAGGATCGCTGATTTAGAGTAAAGACCCTCAGCTTTAATTTCATGGCTTCAACAACAACAAAAAAACATTTCAGGGTCTCAAACGTAACCGGACAAATTAGCATAATCATTAACAAAATAGCTATCATTAAATCCTTTGTTATGAATCCTTTGCAGGCGTCTGAAGTCCAAAGCCATGCTCAGGTGTTGGTTTGTTGGTTTTCTCTGTAGTAAATGAAGTGCTGCCTTTGAGCTCAAGTGACTGCACTGAAGGACGTTCCTTACTTTCGAAGCTCCTGGGTTGCATTTGCAGCAGATTTTGAGATGCCATCCAGTAAACTGGATTTGGCTGAATGTAGCTTTGTACACCTCAGGACTCGTCTGGCTGCTTTTGTCTCCTGTCACATCATCAATAAACACCAGTGAGCCAAATCTGTGTCAGTGCGTGACTGCAGCTGCAGAGTCCAGGCAGGCCTGTCTTCGTATTTTCTCTTGTGAAGTCATTTCTTCATGGTACACTTGGATGGATGCACCTGCTTCCCAGAGAACGCCTTCTTGGCTCGATGTTGTGAAGGGGATTTTCTTTAGCATGGAAAGGATCCTGGGATCATCCACCACTGATGTCTTACATCGCTGCTGTTTTTATATTGCTGAGCTCACCGGTGCCTTTTTATGTTCTCTCTGATGCATTTGTTTAGTTTTTGCAGCCTTTGGATTTCACTTAAATTGAGCTCTCCATCATGCTCTGGACTCACAAACATCTTCTAAATGCTGCATTTGGATTCATATTCAGGCCTTTTTACCTGCTTCTTTTGTGGAAAGACCAGCAAAATAACCCACAGCTGTACATGAAACATGTTTTTAGTGACCTGGAGCCTCTGAGAACCAGGATGATTCCTTAACAATGTTTTTGTTCAGCCCTTAAATTAAAGCTTGTCATGGTGCTGGGTCTTTATGTGTTTGTCACTGAAGTTCTGTTATTGTCTAACTTTCTCTGTGTTGTGTTTCTAAGCTTGTTTTTGCCTTAGTTTATTGTAGGTCTGCAGTTTGTTTATTCAGGTCTTACTCAGGGTTAGGGTTAGTTCGAGTTGTGTTCTTGGTTATTTAGTTAGGTTTAGATCACTAGTTCCCCAGTGTCCGTGTCTCTGTTTCCTCGTCTTGCTTCCTGTTTTATTTTGTCGGTCTTCTGTTCCCTGTGTGTTGTGTTGTTTTGCTTCCCTTGTCTCATTAGTGTCCTCACCTGTGTTCCCAGCTGTCTCCACTCCCCTCATTAACCCTTTTGTATTTAAGCCCTGAGTTTCCCCTCTTCATTGTTGTGTTGCCATCATTGGTTTTCCTCCTGCTGTGTGTGTTCTTGTCTGTCTGTTATAGTGAGTTTTGTAGTTTATGCTGCTGGCCCTGTCCAGTTCAGTCAGTCTAGTGTTCCAGAAATGAAGCAGATTTTTGAGTGTAACTCTGTCTCTGGAGTCCTCAACCTGCCTGCCACAGCAGTACTTGACAAAGCTACATGTTGCTCAAATAACTGTGACCTGAACATGTTTGAATATGTTTTGATGCGGAGCTTAAAAACTAATTTGCAGTAATATGGCCCACTGTATAGCCTTTTCAGAGAGGTTAAACTGTGCCTTTAATTTCTCCTGGTAGCTATGAACATGCAGCGTGTTCATAATGTACCCACTACAGTTGGTACTTGTAGCCACGCAGATCCTTTCTGTCGTCACACTCTGCTCTGTGTAAGATTCAGAATTCCTGCTTCAGATCCGTGCGGTGCTGAACTGTAAGCATGTGTATAAAATGTTTTTGATCTTCAGCCTGGAGCTGAGGAGTTGTTCTTTCAGTGAAACTCAGATAAAAGCAGCCACTTACGTGTAGACTTTAAGGACGAAATCTTTCTCCTCTTTGAGCTCGGAGATGGTCTGCAGCACGTCGCTCATGGCCAGGACCGCGCAGCCGTACGGTCGGCGGTACTGAACGTGCGGAGGACCCTTCTTACTGTCATTCAACAGCATGCGACCTGCAACCAGAGCGTGTGTGTGTGCCACAGAGTGAGCAGGTTTGGACACAGACAAGGCTTCTAACCCAGCCATCCAACAGCAAATAATGAAATACAGAGAGCTGGTTTGCTGCAAGGACATTTTTTCCATTCATTTCTTTCCTTTTTCAAATCTGAAAGGTAGTTGAGCAAAAACTGCAGGTTAAAAAAGGACTCTGATAATCTTAAAACAGGGATTATAAAACTGACAGTTACTCTGTTACTTCAGGTATTTTTGCAGGGCATTTGTCCACCTTCTCCTACATCCCATAACTTACCTGTTCTGATAACTTGTGAGACAATGTAGAGATCTCTCTTCATGTCTTTGTTACTCAGATCCTGAGAGACAAAGAGAAAAAGATGCTGCTACTCAAACTAAAACCAAATGTTTTCCTGCACAGTTAAAATCAATCACACCACAGGAAGAAAATCCCTGCAGTGCTTTTCTATATCTGCTCCAACCACTGTTGCATCAGAGCTGAATTTAAAACACAGACGTCATCATCACCCATCTGCTCCCAGTTTTCTTCAAATTCAAAAAGGCTCTGCTCTTTATCACAGACCGTCATGTTTATGGACAGGATTTCTGGGTCTAGGTCCTGCTGGCTTCAGAGAGAGGTGATCTCCAGCTCGTGCTGCTGTGGCTCTGCAGCCCAGTGCAATGATCATTAACGCTTCCATCCTGAGGTGCTGGGTGTTTCCAACACTTTGGGTTAGGAATGATTTCCTGCCCCAGGTGGAGGAGTTCACGTATCTCAGGATCTTGTTCATGAGTTGGGGAAGAGTGGAGAGGGCGGCAGACAGATTGGTGCAGCTGAGCATGTAGGTGACGTTGCTGCTAAGTCAGAGATGAATAAGATTGCTGGTACAAGCAGAGGAAATGAGGTGTCTGGGCTCAGCTTTAGGGTGAGGAGTTCAGTGATTCAGGAGGAACCTGGAGCTGTTGGGGGATGTCAGCAAGCACGAGCTCAGAGGAACGGCAGGTGATGATGTGAGAACGTTAAAACCAGCTGGGACTGAACTAAGGAAGGTTGACCAACTTAGTTAATGTGAGCACGCCTAGCATCGCATCATCTTTTTACATTGTTTCTGCTTTTCACAGATGCCTTTCATTTAAATAATGCATTCACCCAATAATACTGTCTTAAATGGAGTTTCCTTAATTACTGAAGCACTCAAACGACAGCATCAGCGGACTCTGGCTGCTTTAGTCCAAAACCATCAGCAATGAAAATCCTGAAGCCTCTGCAGACTCATCCTGCTGCAGGGGGCAACGCTTCCTCACGCTTAGCTTTCTTAAATGACACCAAGCAGTGGCATTCCAGTGTGTGTGTCTGTGTGTGCACACGCGTGTGTGTTTGGTCTTTACCGTGAAGAGGGCACACAGCCGGTCCACCTTCTCTGGATTCTTTGGTCCTCCGTTCTTGTTCAGTCTCACCATGAACTTCTCACTGAAAAACACAACAGCACCGAGCTTTAGTAGAAGCATAAAAAGGTTTAAGCTCTGTGGTTGAGATCCCAGCTCCAGACGTGCGGCTTATAGGTGATATCTGTGAAAGAGAAGAAAAAGGTAAAGTGTGTGGAGTCTCAGCATCTTGCTTAACACACACACTGATGCAGGAATCAGCCTATATCGCCAGACGAGGCCAGTGTGGGAGCTCTGTGAATGAAACTTAGGAAACATCCTATAATTTTGTTTAAATGTGCAGCTCGATGTCACCAAGTCAGACTAAAACATTTGTGAATCCAGTGAAGCGCTGCTGAAGCCTGAGGAACGCTGCTCTAACCCCCGGCGCCCTCTCTCAGTATCCTCGAGGGATTTCTGAAAGCGAGAAATTCGTCTGGATTTCTGCTCGTGCCCCCCCCCCACAGCACCAGCAGTGAGGAAGCTCTAAAGCATCATGTCTCAGCCTTTTTCGCTTCAGGGAACAGCAAAGTATAGTCTGCTGGTGTCAGCGGCTCTGTTCTTTAACCCATATTTATCCAGGGAAACGTGACAGGCCTTTATTCAGTGATGTTTGACATTAATAGAGTTTTAGCCTCAGACGTGTTATAAGATTTCTTAAATCATAAGTACCTCTGACAGGAGTGAGCTGCACAGAAATCCACTCATCCTGTCATGTTATTGTTGATGCATGTCAGTCTTACAGAAGGCGGGGCCTGCGTCATACAGGTAGGAGGTAGTCTGAGGACAGACGCCAGAAAATGGAGATATGGAGGCATCAAACTGTCAGGAATCCATATCAGGAATGATATCCTGAACCAACAAATTTTAGCTGAAGGGATATGCAGCCCTGTCACTAACCCCTAACCCGGGAGTGGAAAAACAGAAACTGAGTGCAAACTAAAGTCTGAGGTTTAGGTGTTATTTGCACATATGCTGACCTCATCTGGCCATGTCTAATAGGAAAAAACCAGAGTTGTAATCATATATATGATATATATAAAAGCACATTAGGTTCCTCCATTACAGTCTCATACTGTGATCAGTGCAGGGTTACATTATAAAAGACAGGCATCCCTGTGTAAGATAAGAGTGCGTGACCAACATTATATTTTAGCTTCTTATATTTTCAGAACACATCAGATTTTTGTCCTCCTGCAGTAAAAACTAGACTCCACCATCTTCTCCTGGTGGAACAAGTTTCTGAGCTCAGTTCAGTCAGAAAATCTTTCTTCTTGTGCCTTCAAAAACTGCTCGAGCAGCTGCCACTTCTGAGAGCACTTACCCACCCAACGAGCCCTTCATCTCTCCATCACCATCTACTGCCTTTCTCTCTAGGTCCCATTTGCTTCATACACCTACAAACTTGTGGGTAGAGCATGAAAGATGGAGCAGCCTTATATTCTCTGCCTTTTCCTTCACCTGCTGAGGATTCTACCTCAATTTTACACTGCATAGGACAAAAGGTTCCAGCCTATGAATAAGGGTAATCCACAGCAGAGCACAGAAGCACATGAGAGCTGGAGAACGTGTTCCTCAGCTTGAGAAAAGCAGAGCAGAACTCAAACCAGTGTTGGACAGTTTATAGAACAATGTGTAATCAGTACTCTCGTCATACTGAGTTATAATGTTAGTTAACACCTTTCCTTTGCAGCCTCCTTTTCTTCACAGCACAGAGACAGTGACAGCAGAGTCGGTCTGCCTCTGACTCCTGGCCATGCTGCTGTGGATCCAGACCTGGGTCAGTGTTAGCACAGCTAGTGAGGTGGCAGACAGAATGGCCTTTACACTCTGCCTGGGTCATAATACGACTGCTAAACAGCTCAGAAGCACCTCCAACCGAAACACCGCTCCAAAACACTGGGTGGGTGAGGAGGTCAATTCCACAGCTGACCTTTGGTTCACTGTGGTGGAGGAAATGCTGCCAAAACCAACTCACTGTGCAGTTAAGTGAAGTCAGTACATTAAATTGTACAGCAGATTACACTTATTCCAGACAATAAAAGTGCAGCACACTGTTGTAATGCAACAACACTAATCAGGAGGATCCACATGATCTCTCCAGTCCAGTATGTATGGCATGAAACCTGCACCTACATCAGCATCCACCCCGTAGGCTCATCAATCCCCACGTTCTCTGTGTGTTATGTTTATGGGGAGCGATGAGCTCAGAGCCTTGATGACAAACTAAAACTATATTCTGCTGCTGTAATAAATCATTTCAAACATGAGCTACCTGACTGTGTTCTGCACAGAGGAAGATGCTCTCCAGTCCTGAAACATCAAGGAACTGCTTTGATACTTCAATTCAACTCAGTTCAATTTTATTTATACAGCACCAAATCACAACAAACAGTCGCCTCAAGGCGCTTTGTATTGTGGGTAAAGACCCTACAATAATAACAGAGAAAACCCAACAGTCAAAACGACCCCCTATGAGCGAGCACTTGGTGACAGTGGGAAGGAAAAATTCCTTTGTAACAGGAAGAAGCCTCCAGCAGAACCAGGCTCAGGGAGGGGCAGTCATCTGCTGTGACTGGGTGGGGCTTGCATTTAGACAATCTGTACGTGTTCACTCTAACTAAACTTCATCATCAACATGAACGCCCCGTTTACAGGACTGGATCTGTTCTCTGGTAAACACTCATTATAGAATAGAGCTCCTCATGTATTCTTTATTACTCAGCAGACCTAAAACTCCTCAGACGATAAAACTCTGAGGTTAGTGCTGATAATGTAAGGTAATGTGCAGCTTCGACACACACGTCTGACTCTTTAAACAATGTATTCTAGTGCCCCAGAGACATGCAGGCCAAACAAATACAACCAAACACACACATGCATGCATACACACACACGCACAGACACACACACACAGAGGTTATTTGTTACTATCCCTTTGGGTGGCAGCAAGTGCACATAAATGAATCATACACGTACACAACAGACGATTCACTGTGAGGGATGAATGTGTGAGAACACACACACACACACACACACACACACCCCATAGCTGGACCTCTGTCTGCTCTGAGGGTTTTCTTACTGCTATTGGATTAGAACAGGGCCGTATAATTGTAGCTCCTACTGCACCTACTGCACTCTCTTTTTTTACTAGAAGTCAAAGTGAAAATGACATATTTTTGGTTCAGATCGTTATGAGCGCTCATTTAGACGCTCTAAGTTCAGCAGTACATTCGATTTAGTGCAAAGCTGTGCCACACGAGTGCTACAGCAGGGATTCACCAAAGTTCTGGACAGCAAAAAACATCATTTAAACAAAATGAAGAAAATATTGAAAGCATGGCGTGACTGTGGCTCAGGAGGTAGAGCGGGACACATACTAATCAGAAGCGTTGGAGTGTGAATGGGTGAATGTAAAACGTGTTGTGTAAGAGCGTTGAGTGCTCAGATAGAGTAGAAAAGCGTTATATAAGAACTAGTCCATTTACCATAAAGAAAGTTATGAGCCTCTCAAAAACAGAAACATCGTAACACAAAGGGACAGTGTCAGCAAAATGTGTTTAATTTATGTCTGATCTCTATTATCTGCTCTTCTGTCCAGAGCAGAGACAGCCAAAAGATTAATATATGAACACATGAAGCAGGTGAATTATGATCTGCTCAGAGTGAAGCCATTTCAGTGTAACCGATTTAACAGCTGATTCTGCACAGCCACGTCCTCTGACTGCACCCTGCATATATTTACAGGATTATTTCAGGTATTCAGTCGACTCATTCAAGCAAAGTGACTCAGAATGAGGACGTCAGTTTTGCATGACTGCTGTCGTTTTACACAACAGAGAAACAATGCTCTGACATTAAGAGGCTGCTGAAAATGAGGGGTTGTGCTCCTTTGATTTGGTGTGAGGAAGACACGCGAGGGTCATGCTTCAGTGAACACAGGCTCCTGGGGTCATAGCCTGGAGAGTTTTTGTAGGCAGCGAGTTCAGATTTCAGCCCTGATCAGAGGAGAAGGAGCGAGCAGCTACTATTCTCTCCTAAAAAACCTGCTCCATGCAACTACACAGCACCTTCATGAAGGCTTTGAGGAAGACCCTGTGTGACAAAAGGTCTGTTTCTAATAAGCATATATGTGCCTTTGTATACACAGAAAACAGCTTCTAACATATTCAATTCAATTTCAATTCAATTTTATTTATATAGCGCCAAATCACAACAAACAGTCGCCTCAAGGCGCTTTGTATTGTGGGTAAAGACCCTACAATAACACAGAAAAACCCAACAGTCAAAACGACCCCCTATGAGCAAGCACTTGGCGACGGTGGGAAGGAAAAACTCCCTTTTAACAGGAAGAAACCTCCAGCAGAACCAGGCTCAGGGAGGGGCAGTCATCTGCTGCGACCGGTTGGGGCTGAGTGGAGAGAGA
>JAMQGT020001107.1:0-12500 GCA_024447675.2 Pterophyllum scalare | reverse complement strand
AGAATAGCAGGGGATGTCAGTTTACAAGAAAAATAAAAGTGAGAAAAAAGCAGACATGGACAGAGCACAGACAGGAAAATTTGCAGAAAGATAGTCTTTTTTTTTTGCGAAGAAGGGTGAGCAAAACAGATGCAAGCATTACATGGGAAGAAAGGCAGGAAGAAGGAGGAGGAGGAAAAGGAAGGGTTTGATATTGCTAGGGAAAAGCACAAAAAAGAGAAACCATGGCAGAGCTACAGTGAAAGCAAGACAGACTAGAGGAGGAAAGAAATGTAGAGGAACATATTTTTATTTTAATAAAAAGCCCAGTGTCAGGATGAGCTGAATAGTGAGCCACGGTCTTGTCATCATGTCCCTTTTTCTTCCCAGAACGCCCTGTTTGATGTGTACAGAGTAATATGGTGAACAGCGGGGAGCATCCAGAGCATCAAAGAGAATTTAAACCACACACTGGCCCATTACAGTGTGCTTAAATGTGTGTGTGTTCATGTCTATGTCTCTGTAACTTCATAATAGTAACTGACTGCAGTGCGCATGCAGCATATCACAATGCTTGATTGTATCCCTTAGCTCTATTGTGACAATTACCGACCAGCAGGTGTTCTTAGCGTGATGTCTTAACTACCAATCAATACTAAACCTCTGTCTGTTCTATCATTGAGTCTAACAGGGGAAGTAATAACAATGAACTCCTCTTGATGATCCATGACAGTGACAACCAGACCAGGGACAGCTTTGTTTTCTGAGAGGGCTCCTCCGTGGTTACTGCCTTCACGCATCAGTAATAACACCCTGCTCTCTGGTGGAGGGAGGAGGTGTTGAACAGTGTGAGAAGAGAAGAGGAAGAAGAGTCGCTTCTGTCTGGAGTGTGTTGATGGATGGTCCACTCTGTTTGGCTCAGAGCTCACATGAATAAACATATATGGCTGCTTTTTGCTGCACACTCCAAATGTAAACCTTTGATTATGCAATGAGATGATATTAAAAAAAGAAAAAAAGGTAAGTGGGGGGAAAAAATGTGATTTGATTATGGTTACTGCTCCAAGGAGATTTGGTTATAGCTGAATTGCTGATGATGTTTTGAAGGGTACGGTTTTGAACCATGGATTTTTCTTTTCCAAATGAAAACAAATTGAATACCTCGAGTGAATACACCTTTCTCCCTTATTTTAAGCCCAGATTTTATTTTCAGACTTTTGTTTTGTACCTTACAGAAAACAGAGTAGGTACAGAATGTATGTAATAACATAATCAATAGTTTCAATCGACACCTCTGCAGAAGATTCCCCGACCTTTTTGCAGTGTCTTACAGCTCTGCTCAGTGAGTTATGGACATTAATTTTCCTTCATAATTATGAAAAATGGATTTTCTGGTGTAGCTTCTCTGCATGTCCCCCAGGCAAGGCCCACACTGAAACTCAATCTTGTTATACTATTGGCCGACAGTTTGAGGCTGCCGTTGTACTGGACAGCTTGCAAGGATTAGTATTTGAATGTGGCACACTGGTGAGAAATGACCAAGTATGCACGGTCACATGAATAAACATTAGTAAACTCTTCGGCGATAACACAGTATACATCACTTTCCTCATGCCAGTTCCTTTTGAATCAGTGAATAAGTAGCAGCCATAGAATGTATATAAAAAATGCACATAACCATAGTTATGACACCCATTCATCTTGGGCCACATCCTCCAACTTTTCTGGATGGACACTGAGGCATTTATGCCCAAAATACCTCACCTAGGAGGGGTCCAAGAGGCATTCTTATCAGTTGTTTTTTGGAAGGGCTTTTAAATGTTGGAATAAATATTTCAAAAAGCACCAACACCACAAATGTGGTATGACCAGTCTAGTAAGGTGATGTCAGTGAACTGGGTGAGATGGTTCTTAGCAAACTACTAGCATTACATTACTTAAAGCTGTTGATACACTCTTTTAAATGCAGTAAATTGTAAATAATTGAAAGTCCCAAGTGTTCTGGAAAAATAGGCAAAAGCACTTACTCACAGGACATTTTTCAGGCCCTTTTATACTTTAAATAAGCAGAAAAGCTCAGGCGGACATATAAGGCTTAGGAACTATAGGGTTAATTACTCCCTGGAGAAAGCATTTTGTTATATTATTTGTTGCACTGCTTTTGGGTTTCTCCATAACATGTTCTAAAATTACCAGTTAACAGTATAACACAAATCTGAGACAAATCCCCATCCTAATTAGGATATACATACGATATTTCTTTTAGTGTTTAAGTTTGAACACAAAGCCAACAACACAAAGTTGAAAAACAGCCGACTTAAACTCGATCACCACACCGATTCTACTGCAGAAACAGCTACAAGTAGAAATGGAGGCTACAAGCCTGACTGCTCATCGAGGTGCCAGACAGGCTTTAAGTATCCATTTTCTGAAAGCTGCATCCAGCAGGTTAACACACCGTGTCGCAAAGCTCAAATTATCTCAAACTGGTTTTGTGAACATGACAAAGAGTTCACCCTACTCAAATGGCCTCCACAGTCACCAGATCTCAATCCAACACCGATGAGCCCCATTGTGGATGTGCTGCCGACAAATTTGCAGCAACTGTGCGATGCTATCATGTCAGTATGAACCAAAATCTCTGTGGAATGTTTCCTGCATCTTGTTCATATTGTATCCCTGCGACCCTGCGTCCACATATGGGGACATTACATCTTGGCTTTGCTGCACCTTATACTTTATTCTGCTCAATAGTGTTTCATACTTTGTTAAGTCGCATTGTTTTTGTTGTGTTATGCTAAAAAATAATCCCATTGTCCACATCTGAGGACATTTTTTTTCCATAAAAGTATGTAACAATCATGTAACAAAATACAACTTTCTGCTCAAAGAGGAAGCTTAATATTTATACATATCAGGTCCATCTAATCACAGATATCTAGGAGAAATTAAAAATCCATCACAAACGGGAGCTCGGGTCTCAGGAGGCTAAATCTATGAAGAATTAAGGCAATTCTAAAGGCCGAGACCTTTGGTTCAGCTACTGTATCTTCAGTTGTTTGCTCATGCTTTCTGCATTTGGTTTTGTCTTCAGTGAGTGAAATGCATACAGGATTATATTCAAGATCTTCAAAAACTCCTGAGTTGTTTTCACAGTATGCTTTGAGTCACTGTCCATCTGTACTGTGAACTTGAGCAAAAAGTGTAACTGTACACACTTCAGGCTTCGTCCACCTGCTTGTCTTCTGTCACATCATGAATAAACATGTGATCTTTGTGGAAACCACTCATGCCTGTGCATCTCACAGGTTCTGTCATGATTTAGATATGATAGTGTTCACTCCAGATTGTGAGCCATTCAAAGCCTTCTCCATGCTTCGTTCCTCTCGTCATTTTCTTAAAGCCTGATCTTGTTCTCAAGGCAGATCATTATTTTTTTTTTATCAAAGTTTTCTCTTTAGGGTAAACTTGGATAATGTGCCTTCCTCATGGACAGTATTCTTCACTTGGCTGGTTATTGCGAGCAATTTTTTTCCTTACCATGGAAAGGATCCTGTGATCAAACACCACAGTTTTCTTATGTGGATTTCTTTTTGTGTTGCTGTACACTAGTCTGTTTTTTGTGTTTTTGTTTGTTTGTTTGTTTTCTCAGACATTTATCAAATTGTTTATTTGGTAGCTCATAATGTTCTCTGGTGGATTTGCTTTGCCTAAGGCTGGCTTATTTCACTTGCACTGAGAGTTCATTTGACTGCATGTTTAGGGTTCACAGCAACATCTTCCAGATGTATATGCTGCACTGAGAATTATCTTCCTATGGTGGCCCTAAGAGGTCAAACACACTGCAACTTGGGGGACACAAAAACATGGAAAAGCTGTGCATTATTGTTTCCCCAGAAACACTTCTGATGTGTTTTGTGAGATTTAGGTTGTTTTCTATTTCTGTTGTGTTTTATTCTACTTCAGTTGTGTTCAGTGTGTTTTTGCAGTATTTTTCTATTGACTGGCATTTTCTTAGGTTGCAGTCCGTTTGACCACTGTAGGGCCACAGTATCCTTAGCTTAATTTATGAAGAAATAATGAATGCATACCCCACACTTTTTTCATGCAACAGCTTCAGTCCTTTGAATTAAAGCTTCCCTTTAATTGAATATTGATTTTGTCATTTTAAATCTATTGTGATTGATTGTTTTTGTACAGTATTCTAAAAATTTCCACATCCAATAGTATTGATTTATGTTTTTCTCTTACTGCTATTTTAATTTAAAACCTGCAATAAGGTGTTTGTTGGTCAAATGGGAGCAATAAACATGCTGTAAATACAACACAGAAAACATTTAACCTTTTTAATTAGATATGGAAACTTATCACTCATCTGTTTATACATGAAACTATAGCAAGCAACATAGTTAGTACCTTAGTAGCTTAGCACCAGTCAAAAGTCTGGACACCCCTACTCATATAAAGGTTTTTCTTTGTTTTCCCTTTTTCCTACAGAGTAGAACAAATAATATTATATCCTCCAATGTATTCTTGCACTCCTTCCTTACTCCTAATGTTCTAGTTAGATTAAGCTAATGCACAGTTAGTTCTAGCTGTTAACTCAGCTATGATACTTGGATCATTTTTGCTAGTCGCATAAAATGGTGATTACAAGATGATGACAGGAAAACTTTGAAAGTCATTTTTGCAAAAACAAAGCACTCAAAATGCCAATAAACACCTCACTGACTCAGTAACAAAGCTGCAAACACCACAAAGGCAGTACTTTTTTTGCTGTTTGATTACACAGGTGTACATATTGCTGTGACCACAGTTCTAGATCATATTGGTTGGAGGACTATTTAGAAATGCTTTGACCAAATTATTTGCTAATGAATGCATGAATTATTTTAATTACAACCTCATTAGCAGCCCTGATTATGTTAAATATATCATGCTGATTATAGCAGAACATCATGTTTTGCTGATTATGACAGTAGGACAGCTGAGAGAGAAAGCGAGACAGTGTGGCAACAGGGGACTCAGAGAACATGGCTCTGTGGGGTTTTCACCCTATGGTTAACAGCATTACAGGGCAAGACACACTTATTTCCGGTTAATCTCACTGTATCTGAATCAGTTTTAAAAGGTTGCTGCACCTAAATTAAAAATATAATTTATCCAAACATCTCTGTAGGAATCGGACACAGAGATGGGTTTCGTTGTCTGGTTTTATCGCCAACCCAAAAACACTGAAGGGATGCTGGCAGAGATGAAAAACAACAGAAAAAATAAACCAGGAACAGTATCCCTGTTACTCTGATACACTGTCAGCTGTTTCCTTATGGGACTATTTGTTTTGTATAAAGTAGCTGTCTGTTTCACCTGTGACAGACACAGAGTGGAAAGCAACAGAGGGGATCCAGACAAGAGAGAGGCAAAACTGAGCTGAGATGAAACAAGTGCAGATGAATCAGCAAAATAAAATTTTTAAAAAAGAATTTTTTGTAGTTTTTTTGTGGGTCACTCTCGTCTCTTTATATATGTGGGAATGATCAACAATTTAAAAGGGAAGGGCTGACGTGCATGCACAAATAAACCAGCCACCAAAGCAAAGAACAGAGAAGCTCTGATTATGTCTCACAAAGCAAGTATGACTTTATTTTCTGCCGAGGACACCATTAGTGAAATAGTTGTTTGCTGCTATCCTAATGTTCAAATCTCACATACAGAAATTTTAATAATTTCATCCCTTAAAGAATTAAATACACACATGCTCACCAGCCTCTTAGGTACAGCTGTTCAACTGCTTGTTAATGCAAATATCTAATCAGCCAATCATATGGCAGCAATTCAACTCAGTGCATTTAGGCATGTAGACATGGTCCACCTGATAAAGGTTAAATTTAGCATCAGAATGGGGAAGAAAGCTGATTTAAGTGACTTTGAACATGGCATGGTTGTTGGTGTCAGATGGACTGGTCTAAGTATTTCAGAAACTGCTGATCTACTGGGATTTGCCCATGCTTGAGGGTTTACAGAGAATGGTCTGAAAAAGAGAAAATATCCAGTGAGTTCTCTTATTGAGAACTCTTTGTTGATGCCAGAGGTCAGAGGAGAATGGCCAGACAGTTTTGAGCTGACAGGAAGCCACTCAAAGAACCATTCATTGCAACCAAGGCAATGAACATGACAATAAGTTCACTGTACTCAAATGGCCTCCACAATCACCAGATCTCAATACAGTAGAGCACTTTTGAATGTGGTGGATGTGCAGCTGATAAATCTGCAGCTACTGTGTGACGCTATGATATCAATATGAACCAAGAACTCCGGGGAATGTTTCCATCACCTTGTTGAATCTATGCCATGGGGATTTAAGGCACTTCTGAAGGCAAAAATAGGTCCAACCTGGTACTAACAAGGTGTACCTAATATAGAGTGTGCATTCATATTATTTATCCAAATTCTTTTTTTCTTTTTTTTTGTTATGTTTGAGTTTTTGGAACTAGCTGTGTTTATGTATCATGGAGATAGTAGGAGGATGTCTAAATGTGTCATGCTGAGTTCAGAGTAGTCTTTTACATCGCCTAAACAACATGCAGTTGTGATATTCACAGTTGTGGTCAAAAGTTTACATCCACTCAATATGGTCATGAATGTTATGTTCTTTTAAGTTTTTAATTATTTATTTGAACTGTTCTTTCTCCACAGTGGAATGAATATACAGTCTACATGTTAATGACCTTAAAAAAAATAGTACTGGGTGAAAAAGTTTGAATTTATTTTGGATTAAATGTCCCTTAGCAAGTTGCTCCCTCCACAGATTTTCTATAGGATTGAAGTCTGGATGATGGCTAGGCCAGTCCATGACCTTAATGTGCTTTTTCTTTAGCCACTCCTTTGTTGCCTTGGCAGTATGTTTTGGGTCATTGTTATGCTGGAAAACCCATCTATGACCCATCTTCAATGTTCTGGCTGAAGGAAGGAGATTCTTCTCCAAGATTTTATGGTACACGGTCCTGTTCATCGGCCCCTAAATGTGGTGAAGTCGTCTTTTACATATAGCAGAAAAATATATCTGTGTTTGACTGTGGGGATGGTGTTCTTTGGGTCGTACTCAGCAGTTCTCTTCCTCCAAACACGGAGGATTTAGTTGATGCCATAGATGTTCCGTGGCAAACTTAAGATGGGGCTGTACATGTGGCTTATTGAGCCAGGGGGAGATTCAAGACCGTGCGAGCAAGATCTAAGTCCATTACAGCATAGTGCATTACCAATGGTGTTCTTGGTGACTGTGGTCCCAACTGCCTTCAGCTCATTAACAAGCTGCTCCCATGTAGTTTTGGACTGATCCACCACCTTTCTTGTGGTCATCTTCAGCCCATGAGGAAAGATCTCCAGGCCAAGGTGAGTGGCGGTTATTTTATATTTCTTCCATTTCCAAATAATTGCACCAACAGTTGTCAGCTTCTCACCAAGCTTCTTGATGACGGTCTTGGAGTCCAATCCAGCTTTGTGTAGGTCTACTGTTTTGTCCCTTACGTCCTTTGACAGCTCTTTGGTCTTGCCCAGGGTGGTGGGAAGAAATTGATTCTATGTTGCAGTGGTTTGAATCTTATCTATCTAACAGATTTCAATTTGTTCATGTAAATGGGCAATCTTCTTCATACATTACGGTTAGTTATGGAGTTCCACAGGGTTCTGTGCTAGGACTATTAAAACTTTTCATGCTTCCTTTAGGCAGTATTATTAGAAGGCATTGCATACATTTTCATTACTACACAGATGAAACCCAGATTCATCTATTCATTAAGGCAGACATCACACACCTATTAGTTAAGCTGCAGGAATGTCTTAAAGACATAAAGACCTGGATGACCTCTAATTTCCTGCTTCTGATTTCAGATAAAACTGAAGTTATTGTACTGCCCAACAAATCGTAGAAATATGGTATCTAACCAGATACCTACTCTGGATGGCGTTACCTTGACCTACAATAACACTGTGAGGAATCTTGGAGTCATTTTTGACCAGGATAGGACCTTCAATGCACATATTTATATATTTATAAATATATAAATATTTCTAAAATTAGAAACATCTTGTCTCAGAGTGATGCTGAAAAGCTAATGCATGCATCTATTACTTCTAGGCTTGACTATTGTAATTCATTATTATCAGGCTGTCCTGAAAGCTCCCTGAAAAGCCTTCAGCTGATACAAAATGCTGCAGTGAGAGTACTGACAGGGACTAGAAAGAGAGAGCATATTTGTCCCATATTGGCTTCTCTTCATTGGCTCCCTGTTAAATCCAGAATTTGATTTAAAATCCTTCTTCTCACATACAAGGCCTTAAATAATCAGACCCCATCTTATCTTAAAGACCTTATAGTACTGTATCACCCCAATAGAGCACTTTGTTCTCAGACTGCAGGCTTACTTGTGGTTCCTAAGATATTTAAAATAATGTGGGAGGCAGAACCTTCAGCTTTCAAGCCCCTCTTCTGTGGAACCAGCTCACAGATTGGATTTAGGAGACAGACACCCTTTCTGCTTTTAAGATTAGGTATAAAACTTTCCCTTTTATTGATCAAGCTTATAGTTAGGGCTAGATCAGCTGACACGGAACCTTCCCTTAGTTATGCTGCAATAGACCTAGGTTACTGAGGGTTTCCCATGGTCCACTATTTCTTTGCCACTCAGCTCTTTTCACTCTATGTGTTTATACACTATTCTGCATTTAATCATTAGTTATTATCAATCTCTGGCTGCCTGTCCTGTCTCTCTCTCCTCACCCCCAACCAGTTGAGATAGGTTGGCTGACTGGTTGGTTGGTTGGTTGGTTGGTTGGTTGGTTGTAATGAGACTACATGGCCACACAGTCAATCTGAGCGCCAGAATTCTGGCTACATTGTAGGGAATAAAATACTTGTTTCAGTTTATAAGTTTTAAGATTTTTTCTGGAATTTTGGTTGATATTCTGTCTCCATTAAAATTAAGCTACTATAAAAATTAGAGACTGTTGATTTCCTTGGAAAGGGTAAACTTACAAATCAGCATTTCCCCCACTGTATTCATTCCACCCCAGAAAAAGAACAGTTCAAAGAAATCATTAAAAGCCCAAAATTACCATGGCATTCCTGCCCATAATGACTGGATGTGAACTTCTGACCACAACTTTACATGCATAATGTGTCCTAGAGTCAGTGAGTCACCAAAGGCAACTTTAATAACCTGTGCAGTCAACCATGGCACAGACCTAAAAACTGCAATGGATTGTGAGCAACAGTTTACCTTAAGATCATTCTGGAATTTTTATGTTGGGTTCACAGCATCTGGCATGGCTTCTTCTCACTCCACACTGTTCAGCTTGTGCTGACATATGTCAGGTGTAGGCTTAGCGTGTTTTCTTTACACTAGTCGAGACTGCCATCACAACTGCGACAGCTGCGACAGCACTGATTTAGTCAACCATGCAGGATCCAGTCACAAAACTTCACAGATGTGTTGTTGACATCAAAATGAAGGACAGATCAAAGATGTGTCATCCAACCCATGCATACTGAGTAAAAGGCACTCAGTAATAGCATGACAGAAAAGGCCCATAGCCTCTTCCAGCAGGACTGCCCCACAACATTTTTAATGTATTTTTTAGCTCACATACAGTATTCATTTGGTGTATAAAGATATATTTTAACTGTCAGCTTAGCTGACAATTTGGAAAAGAAACTGCAAAAACTTACATTAAATGATTATATTTTATATGTATAAAAATCACACACACACGCGCACATATATATATATATATATATATATATATATATATATATATATATATATATATATATATATATATATATGATGCAATGTATGATATATTAAAAACTCACAAGATACCAACTATAACAGCTTTTATTTTTATTGCAATATAAGAAATCTCTGTCTTTCTGTCTGTCTGTCTGTTCATGAAGTTCTCAATCAGGAGCTGAGCAACCAAACTTGGCACACAAGTACAGCTTAGGCCTCGAAGGTTCTCATCTATATCACAAAATTACCCTTTTGTTGCATTTATGCATCTAGACTTGTGGTCAGAAGTTTACATATACTCGTGATAGGCATGAATGTTATGGTAATTTGGGACTTTTAATGATTTCTTTGAAGTGTTCTTTTTTTTTATCATGCTCTGGGGCATTTTTACTCCCAGAAGCACTGGTACTTTGCGCAAAGTGGATGGAATAATGAATGAGGACTACCTCCAAATTCGTCAGCTTCATCTCGAATCAACAGCTAGACAGTTGAAACTTGGACACAATTGAGTATTCCCACAGGACAATTATCCCAACACACATCAAAACTGGTTTTAGAATGGATAAATCAGGCTAACATTAAGCTTCTGGAGTGGCCTTTCCAAAATCCCAACCTCAACCCTATTGGAAATTTGTGGTCTAAACTTAAATATTTAGTTGGATTCCTAGTTTGTTTACCGTTAAGTTGTCACCTTTGTGTATTTTGTTTGCATTTATCTCCAGTTACAGGTGTTATTGTTTGCACTCTTACTTTAATCCAGTGTTTCTCAAACTGTGGGGTCATGACAGGTGGGGCGTGAACGACCTGGGAGAAAAGTCATGTTGAACAAATGTTGTTCAATTATTTGTTGATATACAGGATTCAGTTAATCTATTTGGTGGTTAGACTCCGATGGCCCATTGAAGCAGAACGGAAAACAGGGTAACAATTTGGGGATGGCCCATTCCTCTTCCAACAGGACTGCACACCAGCGCATAAAGCAAGGTCTATAAATACATGGATGAACAAGTTTGGTGTGGAAGAACTCTGACTGGCCTGCACAGAGTCCAGACTTCAACCTTATAGAACACCTTTTGGATGAATTAGAGCGGAGACTGTGAGCCAGGCCTTCTCATCCAACATTAGTGTCTGACCTTAAAAATGGGCTTCTGGAAGAATAGTCAAAAATTCCAATAAACACTCTACTAAACCTTGTGGAAATCCTTCCTAGAAGAGTTAAATAGCTGCAAGGGGTGGGCTGACTTCTTATTAAACCCCATGGATTAAGAATGGGATGTCACTCAAGTTCTTATGCACATGAAGGCACACAAGTGAATACTTTTGGCATGTGTTTTTAATGTTTAAGCTTTTCCTGTGACATCTACTGCCATTTAGTTCCCATAGACTTTTCAGAAATCTGAGAAAATCCATATTTATGTATTTCTTCAGGCACATGATTTACACGCCGTTTTGATAGAGGTCGCTTAATTTTATTTTAAATCATAGGTCGTAAAACGTGCCAGGCCAAACGACCTACGAGGTAATTTTTTTAAAGGACTGGCTCTATCTAGGTAATGCTAAACCCCTTCACCTAGTTTCATGAAATTAGGCCTGATAGCTTTTGCTAACAAACAGACACAGCACTGATTACTGATCACAAACTGTACCTTCAACTCAGCTGAGGCCTTGGTAGGGTGGAAATTACTAAAATGTAAATGACTGTCCTGATGTGTCTTATCTTGACAGGTAACTTCTCCACATCACATTTTTTAATAATGCATTTAACACCGCATAGGGCTAATGCAGTATTACACAGTGTTCATTCTGTGAAGCACAGCTCCACCCCTTAACTACATATTGATCCTATCTGTGCAATTTAGAACTGCCTCTCTCCCCTCCAACCTGCATCCACAGTATAGCCTCAACACGCAGTTACATGTACACATACACACACTGTGTGCACGTGTTGGGGGGGGTTCACACTCGAATACATGACTAATAGACTGTCAAAATAGATAAATGACTTTTTAAGCGACAGAAAATTGCTCTGTGTTCCATTCACTGAACAGTAGTTTCCTCTCTGGCCTCTCCCTCTTTCTTTGCCTTGTCCTTTTCCTTCTGCCGTTTCTTTGCTCCCTGTTCATCATATCTTCATCTTCTCACCCTCTCCATCTCTACACCCTTGCAACACTGGGTCCTTTTTCTTCTGCCAGTTCTCGTATTCTTGCCCTGCTCTACTTCTGTGCACTTTTCCGCCCCTGTTGCCAAAGCAACAAGTAGCCGAGGTTTGAGAGTCTCCTCCTTTTTTCTTCATTTTGTGTGAAGGAGGAGACAGAAAAAGATCTGGGACATCACAATAGTGGAATTATGCAAATTAATCCACCCAGTGACAATGGATTAGAGCAGCCTCTCTCACAGCTGACAGAAGGGGTTTAGAATGAGCTCTGAGAGTCACTTAAATGATTCTTGTCTCGCAAATCAGGTTCACATTCACACTAATATTTCTGTGTCCACCTATCCCCTTTCTCCAGCCTCGATGTTTGAATGGCTTCCGGATCTGTGCACCATGTAAACAGAGCTGACGTTCTTTATGGCAGATGCCACAACAAAAAAGCTGACAGAACCTTTGCACTGAATAAGAAGACTTTATTATTGTTACATCTCAATGCCTCTGCAAAATATTTTATATATATATATATATACACTGCTCAGAGAAATAAAATATTAAACGGCACAATATAACACCACAGT